>JANUSC010000142.1:362500-569243 GCA_025200525.1 Camellia lanceoleosa | reverse complement strand
AGTTCAAGAAAGGCAAGAACAACCTCAACAACAAAAAAGCAAAAATATGGTCAACGACTACTTAGTCAAGGAAACCGCTCCTTTCCGCCTCGTTCTAATGTGGTAAGAACCATAAGGGAGTTTGTTATAAAATTTCTGGTGCTTGTTACAGGTGTGGCAAGGTGGGCCACATGGTGAAAGATTGCCCTTCCACGCTCCGAATAGTAAACGCAGCAAAGACAAAGATCAGTAAGCACCAAAATCGAACCCCAAAGCTACCGGGAAAGAACCCATGAGGCAGGGCCGAGTGTTCACCCTAGTATCGGGAGATGTGAAAAATACTAAAACCATTGTGTCAGGTATCCTCTCTATTTGTGCTCAAAATGCATATGTACTGATTGATTCAGGGTCTACACACTCATATGTATCGCATGCTTTTTCACGGAAATTGAATAGACCCTTAGAACCCATGAATTACTTGTTAGTCAGTATCATCACCTATCGTGAATCCATGACATGTGCTTATATGTACCCCGCATGTGAAATCATTGTTGGGGATATGCATTTGTTTATTGATTTAACGCCATTAACATTGATCATTTTGATGTAATATTGGGGATGGATCGGTTACAAAAATATCATGCTACCATTGACTGTGGTAACAAAGCAAGTTATTTTCCGTCCACCGGTCTCAATTTGTGTTTAATGGGGTTGGAGTAGTACCTCCTCCGTATTTGATTTCATCCGTGAAAGCCGTTAAATTGATTAGAAAGGGTGTAAAGAATATCTGTGTGTTCAGTTGACTATACTCGATGATAATGTTAAAACCGATATGAACTGTATTCCTATAGTCGAGAGAATTCTGATGTATTTCCAGATGATCTACCAGAGATTTGATTGAAAAGATTGAGTTCACCGTTGATGTGATTCCGCACACAATATCTAAAGCTCCTTACGTAATGGCTCCAATCGAATTGAAAGAATTGAAAGTGCAACTTGCAAGAACTCTGGACAAGAAGTTTATCGCCCAAGACTTTCACCGTGGGCACACTGCTTTTGTTTGTAAAGAAGAAAGACACCATCGAGATTGTGTATTGATTACCGTGAATTGAATAAGGTAATCGTGAAAAATAAATACCCATTGCGCGTATTGATGATCCTATTTGATCGGGCCATGGTGCTCAAGTGTTTTCTAAGATTGATCTCAGATCATATCATCAATTGAAAGTTAAATCGAAGGACATTGATAAAACCGCTTAGAACGAGGTATGGACATTATGAATTTTTAGTTATGCCTTTTGGAGTTACCAATGCACTGCAGATTTATGGACCTCATGAATAGAATCTTTAAACCGCATACTTGATGACTTTATTGTGGTATTCATTGATGACATATTGATTTACTCCAAAAGTATAGAAGAACATGAACATCATTTGAGACTTGCCCTCAGACCCTAAGAGAATGTAAACTGTATGCTAAACCTGTCCTAAATATGAGTTTTGGCTTGACCATGTTATGTTTTTGGGGCATGTTGTTAGCAAAGATGGAATTTCTGATCCAAAATTGAAGTCAGAGTGAATCGCCTAGACCAACAAATGTGACAGAAGTCTAAGCTTTTTGGGATTTGGATATTACGAAGATTTGTCAAAGATTTCTCCAAAATTGCCTTACCATTGACTCAACCGACATGAAGGGGATATCATTTGACCGATTGACCAAAGGAATCAAAGATTCCAAGAGTTGAAAACTCGATTGTGATTGCACTAGCCTACCTTACCTTCGTGCACGGATGGTTATCTTGTATTTAGTGATGCTTCTCATATGGGTTTTGGGGGTGTGTTTAATGCAGAATGGAAAGAATTGCTATGCCTCGACAACCGAAAGACCACATGAAAAGAACTACCCAACCCATGATTCGAACTGTCATAGATACCAGACCGAAAATTGCCACTACTCAGACAAATATGTAAGTGAGTACCACCACAAGAGTCTCAAATATTTTCACCCAAAGAACGTAATATGAGACAAATAAGATGGCTAGAAATCGATCAAAGATAGGGACTTTTGACCGGTGCCGGCCACCAAAGGCTTTGGTGCATCAGTCGCAGTCGGCAAGGGCTAGCTTGTTTGCTCAATGACAAAAGAGTTGCTTTTGTGACCTTGAAAATCCGGAATCAAGTTGCTTTGAAAGAACAAGGTGAAACAAATAGCTTATTTCCGCCAATCGACACTGACAAGAAGAAATAAAGAGAAACAAAGAATGTGATGATTCCCTGAGGAAAGTCATCAAGAAAGTAAATCAAACCGAGGCCAAACGGTTCAAATTTAAAAATAATGTAACCGAATTTCAAGAAAAGACTGCAGGTGGCACTTAATGATAATCAATTGAAAAGAAGAGTTCTGCAAGAAGGCCACACTAAAAATTTCACCCAGTGAATACGAAAATGTACCAAGATTCAAAACAGAACTTCGTACGGAATAAAGAAAGAAATTGCCGACTTTTGTATCAAAATGCTCCTCATTGCCAACAAGTCAAAGCTGAACATCAACAACCCACAGGCTTATTGCAGCCCTTACCGATATCGGAGTGGAAATGGGAACATATTACTATGGATTTTATTGTGGGATTGCCTCGCTCCAGTAAAAGTATGGACTCGATTTGGGTTATTGTTGATAGACTGACTAAATCTGCTCATTTCTTACCTGTTAAGACAATTTATAATGCGGATAAATTGGCTATACTCTATATTGATGAAATTGTTAGACTGCATGGAGTGCCTGTATCCATTGTTTCTGACAGGGATTCGAAGTTTACATCGAGGTTTTGGCAAAGCCTACAGACTACATTGGGTACTGAATTGAGGATGAGCAGTGCCTATCATCCTCAGACGGATGGACAGTCAGAAAGAACCATCCAGACTCTAGAGGATTTACTGAGAATGTGTGTCCTTGATTTTCAGGGAAACTAGGAAAGTCATTTGCCATTGGCTGAATTTGCCTACAACAACAGTTACCATTCAAGTATTGGTATGGCGCCTTTTGAGGCATTGTATGGCAGAAAATGTAGATCTCGAATTTGTCAAGCGAAGTTGGAGATAGGGCCTTGCTTGGGCCCGAGATTGTTTATGAGATAACCGAGAAAGTGAAATGAAAGCCGCGTAAAAGTTATGCAGATCTCGAAAGGCGAGACAGAGAGTATGAAGTGGTGATCACGCTTTTGTAAAAGTGACACCGATGAAAGGCCAGACTCGCTTTTGGAGTCAAAGGCAAGTTAGTGCCAAGATATGCCTGGACCGTATGAGATTATTGAGAAAATCAATCCGGTGGCGTATCAAGTTGCGCTTCCTCCTAAAATGGAGCATATGCATAACGTCTTCCACATTTCGATCTTAAGAGACTATCTCCGGGTTCCTTTCCATGTGATTGAGCCTATTCGTGTAGTGCTGAGTGATGACTACACTTACGAGGAACGGCCCATACAGATTGTTAACAGACGGATCAAGAAGTTGAGAAACAAAGAAATCCCGTTAGTGAAAGTCAGCTAAAACCATGAGTGGCGTGTATGCCACATGGGAAAGGAAGATGACATGGCTAAGATAATCCTAAAGCTTTCCTTGAATCCCGTTTCTTCGGGATAGAAATAACTTCAGTTTAGAGGACTTCTAAACTCTTTTAGAGACTATAATGACCCCTACATCGACACACCAATTACCGATTATGGCTAAACCGAGGCCGATCAGGATCGATAATTGAAGTAATTGAAATCTCGAATCGATTGATCAAATCAAATCAATTGATTGCATGTATCTGTTTGAATTGCATTTATCTGCTTTGTCATTTAATTATCTGCTCGGTGTTTATGTTTAAACTGTTAATTGAAGGCCTTATCGGCACGAATCAGAATTGATTGATGTTCCACGATCTGTAGAAATAATGTGATTTTATGGTGTATTTATCTGAAACGTGATTTAGTATGATTAAATTAGATTAAATATTGATAAAATGCAAAGTTTGGCTTATTTACATTAGTACCACTTAGTGGCCCACTTCATACCATACTTGAGGCTTGATTACATCCTTAGAAACAACACTTTCATCAACCATTCTTCTTGTTCTAGCCGACTAGAGAGGGAGATAGGAGAGAGACAGCTTGGTTTCATCTCATTTTGCTTGGTGATCTTGAAGAAATTGAAGCTTAAGTGCATAATTGAGCCTCCATACCTTTAATTCAAGACTTAAGGTAGATTCATTGCCTCCTTGTTTGTGTTTTGAGTTGATTTCTTGCATGGTTTGGAGTGAGTTGAAGTCTAGAGCCAATTTATGGCTCAAATTGTGGTGTTGAAGCTTAATTGTTGCATGTATGTACTTATATTGAAGTTTTGAGGTTGTAGTTCTTAATTCCTCACATGCATGTCCATATTTTGAGAGTAGTCCATGATTTCATCATGTTTTGCAAGATTTGAGCTCATTTGAGCAAGCTTTGAAGCTCTAAATTGGTTTAAATTCATGCATGTTTACATGTTCTTCATGTTCATGAAATTGGTTCGAAATTGAGTTTGAATTAAACACCCTTGGGCTTTGATTTCACAAATTAAGCTTTGAATTATGTTATTCTATGTGTTTACAAATGTTTTCCAGAAATTTGGCCCAAGAGGATCGAAAATTTTGCATTTAAACTTGATTTTGAGCTTGGGACTCAAATCTGGAATGTCTAGATTTTGGTAGTCCGCTCGAATGAAAATCGAGCTCCAAAGATCTTGCATCGATCCGCTCAAGCGGAGTATTGGGCGCTCGAGCGGAGGACTGGGTGACACGCTCGAGCGGGCGTCGAGCGTGAATTTCACTTATCCAGTACTTTTTGGTCCGCTCGAGCGGGAAAGTTTACACTCGAGCGGGAACCTTCATTGCATGGCCGCTCGAGCGGGGAAACCTGCGCTCGAGCGGGACTCTATTTTTCTAAAAATACTAAAAATGTTTTCTGAATACATCTTTGCATTCTCATCCCATCCTAGGCATTCTTAGGCCTAGTTTAAGACATCTTAATGAGGATATAGATAAAGAACACACCGAGGCAATTAGGCATTAAATTATTATTATCCTTCTCAACTGTGTAGCGTAGTGTGTGTTCATTCTGTACTATTTAGGGTTGGCATTTCGAGGAGACGCTCTAGCCTACTGTAGCCCAGAACTCTGTGAGTAACAATTGTGTAAAGATATGTTCAAAATGATTATCTTCTGAACAACTGAACTATACTATTTTACAATCTTGTTTCGCTTGAATGAATGTATGTCCTATATTTTGAACTGTACTGTGGCATCCTTAGCACCCTCATTTCGCTATTCTTACATTCTGAGATCTCTGTCGGTTCCTCGTTGGAACAACTCATTTCTTGATTGATGGCCATCATTCTTTGTTCGATCTTTTAAGACCCTCACATTTCTTGTTATGCTAATGGATGTACCACATATGACTATTTACTGTACTGAACAACTGATATACTGATTGAAATGAACTGTTTTCACTACTGTAAGGACATTCATTCTAAACCCTCTTTACGCTTTATGTTATTCACTGGGCTTTAGCTCACTGCACATATATATATGTAGGTGTACAAGCACCGGACCAATACTAGAAGCGTCGGGGTGAACTCCAGTTTTGTCAAGCCAACCAATGTGCCTCACTGCGAGGTTCCGAGCCTGCCAAGCTAAGGCTTAGGGGTGTTATTATTTCCCCGTTTGTCTCTGCACTGTTTTGTAATACTATATAGACTGGCAGCACCATATTGTACTGTTAGTAGGGATTAAGTCCCTGTACTGAATGATTGTAAATATTGTGCATAACTGTTCTGTGCTGAATGTTTATATGTATAAAAAGTTTTTTTTCATACAGACTGTCACAGCTCAATGGACATTATTTTATTACTGTAATGACTTCTGCCATGCCCCTGTATTCTGTTTTACTGTATTACTGTTAAGTAGGCCTTCGGTAATCTCGGATTACTGGCCGATTACGGTACTAAACCCATAGGGGCGGGTTTGGGTCATGACACAAAGTTAGTAGGAAAGCACAAAATAATACAAAGCAACTATATAAAAAAACTTGTACTTAACCCTCCTAGCACTATCATGAATAGCACAAATAAGTAAAATTAAAAAAAAAAAATGCAATATAAGTTACACAAATAAAACTTCAAAACTAAATGTACAATTTTAAAAATAAAATTTGTAACTCCAAAGTTAAATTCAAACTTTAAATTAAAATTGTTGTAACTCCAAGATTAAATTCAAACTTTAAATTAAAATTCAATAGTCATGATTTATTAATGAAATTAATTCACAACAAACATTTAAACTTATAACTCCCAAATAAATTAAAACTAAACTAATTGAAAAAAGTTATTGGAAATTATAACACAATAATCATGTACATAAATTTAGAGAAGAAAATTAAATTAAAATCAATTGGCATGAATTATAGATGAATTTAAACATGTAAATAATTATAGCAATTAAAATCATGTAACCTATACCACAATCTAGAAAATAAAGAATATGCAAATTATAGGAAATAATAAGCATGTGAATTAAACTAAAATGTAGTAGATATTGAACATATTGTTTATAATTGAAACTAGAAACTAATTAGGAGCATATAGTTTTAGGAGGCAAGTTTCATGTAAATATTTCTACACAACTATAAGCAATTTAACATGCAAATTTTATTATAGAACTAGAAGCATGTAAATTATGATAAGGATCTAGAATTACAAGGCATCGAAAAATTATTTGTTTATTTAAATAGCCTAAACAACAGATTATAACTCAATTAGTGAATTATTAAATAAATGGACTTGCAATAGTAGCATACAAACGCAGTGACATGTAAACCAATTGAATCTGAAACATGCAATTTGCATATACATAGAAAATTGGTTTTGGTGGTATGGCAATCAGTAGTATGCATCTATCTATAATTATGTATTTTATTATAATGAAGGATTAATACAAGCAACAATATATGTACACAAATATCTTGATCATGCATTCAACACCAACCAACCGTTTTCCAATCCTTATTTTATTAGTTTACTAAACATAACAGTGGCCTCCTTTCCTATACAACACAGTGGCCTATTCTAGAAAATGAACAAAGTAGTATCAACAAGTAATTCAATTTCTTATGCAACTATCGAAGCAGATTTCGGAAAAATAATTAATTTAGTATCTACTACAACTATGCCACAGAATAAATTTATCTTATATGAATATATTTTTCTAATGAGAAACATTAATATGTTTTAAGTTTGTTGTAAAAAAATGTACAATAAACAAAATAAATAGATTCATGATTTGTTAAATTAAATAATAGAATAATGAATAAATCCATATTACATTGTAGAGTATAATATAGAAATACATGTCACATAATATACTGTAAGACGAGGAATCAAACCAAATTATGTGTGATACCACAGTGACCTTAAAACAGATTAGCCGCCTCACCGTGGGTGCTAGGGGAACGTTGACTTCTATCTCCCAGGATAAGATGGCTTAAATTGTGTGATAACCCTGTTTCGTATTATGCTAATTAATCTTAATTATGCTTGTGATCATGTGTTTAATATAATTGTGAGTGTCGTTTATGTGATTATATGTGGTTTTGAATTTCTATTTGTTCACCGTAGGAAAATCTATTCAACTTACTGTTATAAACTGAAAATTGAAGGCCTTATCGGCCAAACAAACTGAAATTGATCACGCCATTGTGATTAGTGTAATTTTTAGAACATATGGTGAAATTTAATTGAAAACTAATTCAGAATGAAATAATTAGATTCAGAACGATTAAATTAAGCTCAATTGCTTAGCCTTAATCAAATTTGATTAGGCACACATATATAAGGGCCTTATAACACTTAATTCCTCCTTTTGAAATCATTTTGGTTGAGATTAGCTCTCTAGAGAGAGAGAGAACCGACTTTGAGAGAGAGAGAAGACATCTTTGTGCATTTTGGCTCAAGATTTATGAATTTGAAAGCTACACTCAAGAATTGAAGCTCCTAGGTGAGTAACCAACCCTTAATTCATGGGTTTGAGTTTGTAACCATATGATTTCAAAAAGAATAACTGACCAAGAGCAAGAATTGTGTTATAATTGATGAATTTGAAGTTAATATGCACATGCATGTATAGAATTACCATGATTTTGCATAATCAAGCATGTATCAAGTTGAATATGGGAATATAAGTATTAAAGCATACATGCAAGCATGGTTTTGTTGATTTTCATGGTTATGAGCATCATTGGTGCTATTTGAAATGGAATTGGGGTCAAAGACTAACATGCATGTTGAATTGGCAAAGATATGAATTTTGGATGAAGTTTGAATGTATGGGTTTGATCATACAAAAGAAATGAGGATTTATTTGAGAATGAGATTGTGATTTTGAACAATTCGGTCCCATACACTTATATTCTCATGTGGTATAATGTATTTGTATGTTTTGAACCAAAATCATGAGTTTTGGACCTTTGAGGTTCGAGTTTGAGCTTCAAGAACAGTTCTGGAAAACCCATAATTCATGAAGTCCGCTTGAGTGGGGGAACCGCCGCTCGAGCGTGAAATGTGAGCTCCCATAATTTTTGCAGACATTGATGTCCGCTTAAGCGGGGATATTCACGCTCAAGCGTGAGTCACATATGTCGACCCTCAACTCGAGCGTCCGAAGTCATGCTCGAGCGTAAATATGAGGCAACCAATACTTTTGCAGACAAAAGGGGGTCCGCTCGAGTGGGGAAACCTGTGCTTGAGCGGGGAAACCCTGTTTCAGAAATTTTGTAAAGTTGAATTGAGTTTTGTTTTTCGCTCTTTTCCACTTCTAAACACCCTTAGGCATGCATTAAGCATTACAAATGAATTAAAAGGGATAAGAATGAAGCCTAAGAGAGATATATGAATTAAGAACGGATTGAGTCGTTTATGACCCATATATGTGTTATGTATTGTGTAGGGTCAAGCTCAAGGGCAAATCTTCCAGTAGATCACTGTGAGTAATATCTTAGTAAAGATATTTTGAAGTATATTTTTTGTCCTATTGCTTATTTGTGTATAAGACTTATAAGTTTTCTAATCTGAATTGTGGACAAATATTTGTTATGTTGAACGATCGGGCCAAGGGCCGTTTGATACGATTGATTGGGCCAAATGCCGTTTGACATGAATGGTTGGACCAAAGGCCGTTTGATATGAATGATTGGGCTAAAGGCCATTTGACATGAATGATTGGGCCAAAGGCCGTTTGGCATGGATGATTGGGCCAAAGGTCGTCTGACATGAATGATTGGCCAAAAGCTGTTTGACATGAACGATTGGGCCAAAGGCCGTTGGACATGAATAAATGGGCCAAAGGCCGTCGGGTATGAGTAAATTAGGCCCAAGGCCGTTTGATACGTCTAGAATTTTAGTCGTTTGATACATTAGATAGAAACATGGATTGGGCCCAAGGCCGTCTGATGTGACTGTTTCGAAGTTTGTTCATGTATCTTCTTTACTTGGTATTATTCACTGGGCTTTCGCTCACCCTCATTCATGTGTCTGTAGGTGAGCCAAGAGATGTTCAAACCCAGCCCCAGTGACATATGTAAGCGACTCTGAGTTTGAGGAGTCAGCCCATATGTCTCACACAAGAGACTAGTTTTCGCCCTTTTGTTCCTTTATTGAATTTTTACTATGTCGGCGAAAACATTGAATCACTTTCGTATATGAGTTTTTTTTGGCTGATTGTATAACTGAAGTTCCTAGATATGGATTCACTCTATGTATGTGTGTGAGTTATTATAAAATGTTTTTGAATCAATTTTGTTATGCCATGTAAGCACAGCTCTATGGACAAAGTTTTAAGTTTTGCTTTCGTTTGGCCCCTTAACTCTGATAAGATATGTCTTGTTTGGTTTGAGGCCGTAGGTAATCTCTTGATTACTGGCCGGTTATGACCTTAATCCATGGGGACAGGTTCGGGTCATGACAAATTGGCTAATGTAAAAGTACATTCTATTAGCTTGGCGAACCGACAATGGTAGCACTCTCTCTCACACATGAAGGATTATTATACTAGTAAGCAAACTGACTATATGATTGGAAAGCAAAAACTTCTGTACCAATATGATTGGATAGCAAAAACTTCTGTACCAAACCAAAGGAAATGGGTCTCCCTTTATACACAATGGGGGAAAGAGAAGGAGTCTCCAGCCATCAAGGCTGGCCACTAATGGAGACCATTACTCCTACAAAACTGCTGGAGTAATGCACAAAACTGATGGGAATTCAAAGTGTGAGTTACACACAATATACACATATGTATATATATATTTCTGCAATAGACTTGGGCCTGCAATAGACTTGGCCCAAAAAGAATAAGTTGGTGGACCACCAATCCAGCCCAGCCCAAACCTAACCCATTCCTTCAAGCCCCAAGCCTCAAGATCCACGACCCACGGATCACGGACTCGGATCCGGCCCGGTCCGGGCAGGCAGGCGGCGCGCGCGTGTGGCAATTTTGCCATAACCAACTTAGACCATAATCTTGGCCTAAGCCCATCCTTAAAGCATCCATACCTCCCTTCCTTCGAAAATTTGGATGCCCCAAAGGGCTCATGCTCTTCTCATAATCTTGAGTCTTAAATATCGATCAAATTTTTCCTTTACAATTAATGTGGGATTGGTAGTTATACACAATTCCCAATACCTCATTTATGAGGCCAACTTTATGAGACACTTTCTCATTCAATTCTTAATAGTTTTTGGTCATTTTTTTTGTGGTGTAAAGATCTTGTTACAAAGAATCTAAATCCATTTAATCCCACCTCAACCAATAGTTGGGACCTACTTTAATTTCTCATTAAAGTTTACCAAAACCCATTTTTTCCCAACAAATCTCAACCAATTTAAAGACAATTTTCTGTTAAAAACACTAACCGCATTATCAATTGAACCAAATTGATATAAAATCTAAATTTAATGGTCAAAATGAGCTAATTGAAAATGTAAATACCAAAATGACATAAGGGACAAAATGTAAGGATCACTAATGTAATTTGCTCTCTTTTGTCTGTGGTAGGATTGGATTGTTTCTAATTGTCCGAGTTATCTAGCCTGGTTCATTGTGGGTTAATTCTAAACCCATCTCAATAATTCAAATAAATCATTTTATAAAGTCTTATGAGAAGATTATATATATCAAAACTCAACTTGATCAAATTTTAAAATACATTTATCTAAAAAATAAGGATAAAAGACAATTTTAATTCTTAAATTATGCTTTCTTTTTTCATTTTATTCTCTTAAGTTTTAATTTTTTCATTTTGGTCCTCAAAATTGTCAATTTTAGTCAATTTGATCCTTACTCTAACATCTGTCTATATTGATAACAAGAACAGTACGGATAAATGATATGCATTTCTTATCATTTTAGTCTCTTAAGTTCCAATTTTTAGCATTTTGATTCTCCAAGTTGTCAATCTGAGTTCGTTTAATCCTAACTCCAATCATATTATGCCATATGTCTATTTATCTTGAATATATATTCTATTGTACCGTATCACCATATGCAACATCTTCATCCTCTTCTTCTTCTTCTTCATTATTATTATTATTATATATTTTTTTTTTTGTAATAACTCAAATCCCAAATCATGACCATTATTGGGTGAAGAGATTAAGGGGTCATTTGTGATGAGATTAATATAAAATGTATAATTTTGTGTTGTGTTACTTGTATATATATATATTCAATATGATCTAACAATCTAAATTACTTTAACATTATCCAATGGTTAATAATTTATATGTATAATATTTTGTTATATTTATATATAATTCGAGTTTCGAGTTGCTCAGGTTTTGCCTAAATTTTATTCAAACTTCTAAATTTTTATCCAATCCTGCACCAAATTCAAAAATAATTTACTCAAGCCCAAAAAAAATTGATCTAGGCTTGAGTTAAGCCACCTAAATTGCACTGATAATGTAGGCGGGCGTTAGAGATAGAATGAAATTGTATCAAATTGACAATTTTAAGAACAAAAATGACAAAAATTAAAATTTAAGGGACTAAAATGCCAAGAAGCACATGTTGTAGAGATTAAAAATGTCTCTACTGCTGGTACTCCAAGTCAATTTTGGTGTTGCTTTCAGGTGTTTAGAGCTGCATGATTTGCTTGAGGTTGGGAGCTTCTCTATATGGATGGAAATTATGCTAGCAATGGGAGTTCAAGGCCTTCAAAATGAGGTCGAGTCTGGGCTGTGTTTCAATTCTGTATTTTGGTCTGTATTGGTGCTCTATGGTGTGTCCGTGTTGGTCTCTCACCAACTTTGGAGTGCTAACAAATGATAGGATGAACTTTGTGGTGCCAACCTAATTGGGATCATTTAGCTCATTGTGATGCTTTTGCACTTCCCTTTTCTTTATTGATGTAATCTGTCTATTACCTTGTACTTGTTTTATTCCATCAATAAAGTATCTTTTTTGCCGATAAAAAAAAAAAAAAAAAAAAAAAACTGTTTTTTATTTATATTCTTGTTATTAATTTAGACGAACGTTGGAAATAAGACCAAATTAAAACTTAAGGGATTAAAATGACAAATAACATGCATTTTAGGGACTAAAATTATATTTTAGTAATTAACAAACAATATAATTTTGAATGTAATTCGTGTAATTTGTTAGACAAATATCATCTGACTAAAGTAACTAATGAAACCATACAATCATTGGCCAAACCCAGCCTGGTCCAGTTGTCCTTGAGACAATCTAAGGTTTTGAGGTTTGAGTGTTCACTTGTGATTCAACAACGATACACGGTCTACTTTGAAAAGTAAGTTGAAAGATGATTTTATTTTTTATTTTTTTTGGTATTTTGTAAAAATATGTAAAAAAAGTATAAAAAAATGATATAATTAAAAAAAAAAACTAAAATGTTAAAAAATTAACTTTTAACAACGTTACCAAAATTTGATACCAACTTGGAATATATGATTTAACTTTGAAGCTTTTATCTTTTTTGTGGTGTTTAATTCATTGAAACGATGAAAATGCGAAATGTAATTGATTATTACATTTAATTTATTAAAAATAATTTATAAAAATGTACTATGAATATAATCATCATTCATTATTAGAGGGGCATAATTATTTCATGAAAAGACTAAGAAATAATTATTTAATTTTTTTTTAACAAAAAAAAAAAGAAATTAAATAATTCATTTCACTTTTATTTCAGCCAATCAAATATTACGTTAGAATGTGTTTGAATTAAGAATTTAAATAAAAATTTCAAAAATATTTTGAAACTCTAAAAAGCGAACTATAATGGGGTGGGGCTCACTTATGGTGTGATATTTTAACTCTTTTTTTTTTTTTTTTTTTTTTTTACTGCCAATTTAGTAGAACTCCATTTAGAGTTCTAATGAGAGCTATCTATCAAATTAGAGCTATCTTACTGCCCTAAAAATAATAGCTCTATCACTGCTTTAAAAATTTATGAAGGAATATAAAAAAGATTAACACTAATTCAGAGCTCTAATAATAGAGCTTTAATTAGAGCTCTACTGGTGGGGCAAAGCAACAAAAAAAAAAAAAAGACAAAAACATTACATCATATAGTGGGACTCACTATTATAGCTCACTTTAGAGCTCCTTTTCTAAAGGTCTCAATCTTTATTCAAAACAGAATATAAGATTTAAATAAAGATTAAGAATTCTAATTTTTTAAACTCTAAAAAGAACTCTAATGATGTGACATTAAAGTGGGGTCCACATGTGATGTGATATATATAATTATATATATATATATATATATATTCTCTCTTATCACATCATTAGAATTCTCATTAAAATTCTAAAATTAAAACTCTTTATCATTATTCATAAGTTTTAGATAGCACTGCTGTAAAAGCTAAGGCCTGGATTGGGGTGTTTAAAAAAATTCAAAAAGTCAAAAAGTTACAACAACAAAAAAAAGCAAAAAAGTAATCACTATTCACAAATTAAAAATATAAAAAAATTAATATACATAATATTTTAATATAAACAAACTTTACACCACTCTAGATACTAACATGAAAGGAAAGTACAGTGAAAGAACCCAAAAAAAAATTACATATATATTTTCACTAAGTTGGACGGTAATATTAGGTCTGTGGGGGCCCACCGTGGGTCCTTTTTGATAATCCAAACCGTTGAATATGTAAAAATCGTCTAGTACTACATGCCAATAAAAATTCACGTTGATCAAATATCGTTAACTACATGATCAAAGTTTTGTATAAACAATGGATGGTATTATAGTTAACAGTTGACAAAAAAAACTAACACGATCAGATAGCTATCGATATCCAATCAACGTGATTTTTTACCTGCATATAGTACTCGACGAGTTCTACATATTGAACGATTCCGATTAGCAAAACGTGACCCGTGGTGGGCCTCCACGGACCAAACAAAACCGTCAAATTCACGTCCAAAAAAGAGACAATCATTTCCCATCTCCTAACCAGCCTACTACATTGCCCAAACTGTACAGGTTAATTCACTAACTTCTCTCATACACTTATTTATATAATTTTTTAATACACATTTTTTTTATAAAATGTCAAAAAATTAACCTATACATCCATCTTTTATTCTTAACTTTTTAATTCAAAAAGATAAAAAATATACTTATTTAAAATAACTCAAACAACCCGTAGATGTCCTCTGCTCGAATCACCAACATGCTAAAGTTCCATTCATGAGGCCAAAGGTCTGAAGATTTGAGAACCGAGCCATTTCATAGGTAAAGCCACTCTCCGGCCACATCACAAAAGACAAAAAGTAAAGTCGGCCATCATATTCAAGATTTATCCCTTTCCAAACTGTGCAAAAAAAAAAAAAAATCTATGCAAATCCATTTACATCTCTTCCTTCATCATTTCTCTCTTTCTCTCTCATTAATTCTTCATTTTTCTTCTTACAAGCTCGAATGGCCAGCCACCAGTATAACAGACCATCGGCCGCATCCTCTGCCCAACATTATAGTAATATTTACTTTGCTTGGTTATAGTTTTTTTTTTTTAAAAAAAATTAAAAAAAAATTATTTTCTTATTTTTCGTATTTTTTTATTTTTACTAAATTTTTTTAATATTTTACGCAATTTTTTACTTTTTAAGTATACTTAGGTTTAAAAAGTAAAAAAATTATGAAAAAAACTTTTTAAAAATTCACTAAATATCAAAAATACAAAAAAATACGACAGTTCAGTATATTTTTTTGTATTTTTATGTATTTATTAATTTTTTTAAAATATTTTTTTATAATTTTTTTACTTTTTAGATACATCTAAGTAACGTGTATCTAAAAAAGTAAAAAAAACATGTTTAAAATTTTAAAAATATTCACTAAAAATAAAAAAAAAAAACACGAAAATTAAAAAACTCAAATTTCAAAAAATTTAATCGAAAAAACTCAAACCAAACATACTAATTAATTTTCTTTCAACTAATTTCTGCACAATAAACCCATATCATTAGCACAGCCATCACAGCAATATAAAACATGCTATTATCTTCAACCACCAATCATATTGCCAACACTGTTACTCATTACCTCTACAACTTCAAATTTTTCCATCTAAAATTTCCCTTTTCACTCAAAAATGAAAATTTTCAAAAAGAACCAACAAAATTAGTTTTCTCTTTCTAATATTTTGTACTATCTAAACCTCAGTCTCTTCTTGGATTCATTTTTTATTATATAAAATAGAGATATACATATACAGATAAAATAATTCCATTTAGTAAGGAATAATAGAGAGATCCAGTTTCAGGGATCAAAGGATATGGGTAAGCTTTTGGTTTATTGAGGATAGTAGAGTAGACAGTGAGAGAAAAGAGAAAGAAAGAGAAAGAAGTTGGGGGTCTATAGAGAGAGAGAGTGAGAGAGAGAGGAGGCGTTTTGGTGAAGTTGCAAACGAACAGAGCTGTTTGTGAATAAGTTTGAACTCAATTTGGTAAGAACTCATTCGAATTTAATTCGTTAATTTTAATTTTTTTTTTATTTTATTTTATTTTTTTTTGTGTTTAAGCTCAAGCTTGTTAAATTTTTAATATATAAACATAAACATACTAAAACTCGGCTTGTAATCTCGACTCGTTAACTGACTCGTTTAACATTTATTATTTATATATTAAATAATATATATATATATATATATGAAAGTAATAGTTAACTATAGATAGTATATTTATATAAATATTTTGGTAAAATATTCACTTTTTTTTAAGATAATTATATATATTGTATATATATAATTATATAATCAAAATTTTAATTATAATTTTAATCTTATACGCAAATGTAACTTTAGTCTCAACAAAAGGATTCTCTCACTAATAAAAAATATCTATTGAACCAAATGTTTTATATCTCCCTTAAATTAAATTTATCATCATTTTTCTCCTTAATTAAAATTTTAAATGATTAGAGAGATTAACTTTATTATTTATATTTTCCACACACGATCTCACATGTGGTGTGGCTCTCTCATAGAATAGTTGCATACACGCATATATTTTAAATATCAAATAAGCAATGAGATTTGAACAAAGTCCTCTGACGTGTGATCACTCTTTCTTATAAACAAGTTGAATATATGCAAATAATCTAATTATTGAGTAGATAATGAGATTGAAACACAAGATCTGTTGTTTGTTAAAATATTATGTTAAAATTGGTAGTCACACCTTATTTAAAAGTTTACATTATTAAAAAGATTAGTTTGCCTCTTTCATCAATTAAGTTTTGTTTTTACTGATTAAAAAAAAAAGATTAGTAATTTTATTATTCGTATTCTAGAGCACTAAGAGATCGTTTGGTAACATTTATCGTCTATTTGATAACACTTATATATCTATAATTTTATCTTTATATTTACAAAAAAAATTTGAAATCTGTAAATACAAGGATTTTTTTTTCTTTCAAAAGCTATAAACAATTTACAAAATTCACTAAATTCTTGTGACTTCAAAAAGTTGATTTCATTAGTTAACAAAATTTTGCCGTTCATTCCTCTTCTCACTGCCTCTAGTCTTCAAACACCGAGCATCACCACCATTGGTTATCGTAGCCAGTGACTTCCTCCAACAACTATTCGTAACTAACAACCATCTCTAGCTATAACTATTCACCTCCCACTGACGAGAACCACCTTTGATTACCGTCTCCGGCCATTATCTTCGACCATCGACATCCACTAGCTAGCACCTTTGGCGACCAACAATACTTCTGGTTACTATCAACAGCTACCTTTAGCCACTTGCTATAGTCGATCATATCTTTACATTTTTTTAATAATATTTTAAAATTCATATATTCCAAACATGTTTTTTATTTTCATTTTTACTAAAAAGAAATATATACATGTTTAATTTCTCTTAAATAAAAATAGTAAACTCTCAAGTTTATCAAATGACACCTTAATTTTACAATTTTCTATTTAACTTTACAAAAATTTCAGAAAGTGTAAATAAAAATTCGTTTGGTTTCTATTTTTATAATAAAAAAGCTATAAATAGTTTAAAAAATAAATTTTTATTTCTTCCTCCCCTTTGCCACCACCCGCTACCTATCTGCAGATCACATCTGACCACTGTCACTGACAATCTCTATAATAAAATCACATCTTACAATCACTTCTGACAATCGATAATTATTTTTGTCTATTATTTCTGACAATCAACAACCACCTTTACCTACTATCTCTTGCTTAAAACCACTTCCTTCCACGACAGCCACTTCCGGGCACTCCTCTCACTTATTTACATGTTTTGACTTTAATTTTTATTAAATATAAACATGTTTGATATACATATATATATATATATATATATTTAATAAATAAAAGGAGGATTTTGTAAACGTTACCACACAAGCTGTCAGTATAGCTTTGGGGTAGGTAGCTTTGTCCTTTTTCATTTTTATATTCACTTTGTTTTGCAGTGAATGAATGTGTAATAGTCTATAATTTCCCTTCAATTAAACGTGGAAAGAATGGGGGAAAACAAGTCCTCCTCTCTCATAGTGCACCGAAAATCAAGGCTATAAAAAGGGCCATTGGTGGATCGATTAAAGAGCACTCCAAACCAGAAACAAGTGTGTGTGATGTATAGTAAAAAAAATATGGAGTTGATGAAGATGAGTTCGAAGTTGGCGTTTTTTGGGTTTTTGGTTTTGAATGTGTTTGTTGTTCTTTCTATGGCTCAGACCCTCCGTACTGTCCACTGGGTTGTGAGTACTTTCACCAGTGGCTCCACTATAATAGCGAGTTGAATTTTTTTTTTTTTTTTTTTATATATTGAGATTAAGGGAGCTTTAATAGTGTGTGGGTCTCATAATGATATGTAATTTTAATTTTAGGGTTCTAAAGAAAATTTTAATAATGTGACAGGGAGTGAGGTGTACATGTGATGTGATGTGTGTGTCTATATTTTTATTTTTTATTTTTTTGTTTTCTCTTACCACATCACTACAGCTCTTTTAGAATTTCAAAATTAAAACTTTCTATCATTATTGATTTTTGTGTTTTTGTTTTTCATTATCAAATCATTAGAGATATGTTTAGAATTTTAAAATTAGGAGAATGTATCATTTCTTTTTTTATTTTTTCAAAAAGAGAGATGTTGCAAATTCAAAAATTATATTTAAAATTTTTAATATGTAATTTAAATTTATTTTATAAATTGATTTTACAATACATTTTTTCAATCATCACCGCACATGCATTACGAACAAAAGTCAGAACCCATTTTTTGGATTTCCAAACTGTTTTTAAAAAAATAAAAATAAATAACAGACTGACCGATGAAAAAAAACTGGGGGTGCCCCACTGGGGTCCCTAGCACCCTTGAAAAAATAAATATGAGTTTGGAAAGTTGTCCAAAATTTTTTTTTTTTTTTTTAAGTTAAAGAAGTTGATATGACATTTTTCTTAGTTTGATTACAAACGGTTTACTGTCTTTTTGACCTTTTTAGGCCTTGTTTGGGATGTTGCAAATAATCTAAAAAGTTAAAAAGTTACTCAAAAAGTTAAAAAGTTAACACTATTCACCAAAAGTCAACAATTACGGCTGCACAACTCCCAATTCAAATTTTCTTCTAAAAACTAATTTTTACAATTTTTTATTATACATTTTTTCATAAAAAATCAAAAAGTTAACCCAAACATCCATATTTTCAACCTCACTTTTTTAGTCAAAAAAGACAAAAAGTGCACTTATTTAGTCTTCCCAAACAAGGCCTTAATAAAGGATTAACTTTTTTGAAAATATTTTTGTAAAACATTTTATAGATACTAAACATGTGTTTTATTTTTATTTTTAACAAATTAAAACGTAAATGCATTTTTTGCTATTAAATTAGTGTACAATGGTTCTACTAGAACCCAATATATTTTTCATTAATTTTATAACATTTTTCATTCCTTTTTAAACACTTTTTAATTTTTTCACCATTTTGAAAACACTTTTTGCACCAATTCTAACATTAAACAAAGC
This sequence comes from Camellia lanceoleosa, assembly GCA_025200525.1. NCBI lineage: Eukaryota > Viridiplantae > Streptophyta > Magnoliopsida > Ericales > Theaceae > Camellia > Camellia lanceoleosa. The sequence goes on along the minus strand of JANUSC010000142.1, from coordinate 549,676 downwards.
ATAGGAAACACTTGTTAATATTTGTCTTTATTTAATTTTTTCACCATTTTGAAAACAGTTGGTATTTATGTCTAATCATAATTTATTAGAAACTATGGGCTTTTCAGGAACTATCTATTTTAACTGATTTTTTAATTTTTTATAAAAAAAAAAGGTAAAGAAAAAGAAAAAGAAAAAGAAAAAGAGAGAGTTGATTTTTAATAACAATTTTTAAAATTTTTTTACCCAGCACTCCAAGCTTCCATCTAATAGACAAACCATACAAAAACCAGTCAAATGTCACTGCTTTTTATTTTGAATAAATTAAATACATCTTTTAAATTTATTTAAAATACAAATTATTCTCTATGGTTTCTAAAAATTATATCTAGTCCTTTTAAATTTCTAATCGCATAACAAATGACGTTTTTTATTAATAAATCACAAATTCAATTAATAATTTTTAATAATATCATAAATATATTTTAATTAATAATTCTAATAATGTTATTGTTGCATTGAAGAGTGGTTAGGAGTTTAATGTTTTCTATTAATTCTGTAAAATAAAAAATTATAACAAGTAGATATTTAAAATTTTCAGAACCACAAAAAATAATTCGTATTTTAAGAAAATTTCAAAGGATGTATTTGTAATTTACCTTTTTATTTTTTCAAATGCAGATCTAATTTAACTTGCATAAATTTTCTTTTGCAGCTGGAAGAAACAAACTATACAAGGTTATGTAGCTCGAAGAATATCTTGACAGTCAATGGATCTTTTCCAGGACCTACTTTGCATGTCCACAAGGGTGAAAAATTGATTGTGAATGTTCAAAATCAAGGGAAGTACAATGTCACCATTCATTGGTATATATCTCTCTTCCTCTTTCATAGACGAGTACACACAGACGCACATTTTAGTTTGTTTTATTTTTGATTATTTAAGGGTTGGTTTGAAAATAAATAACTTCTTTTGACTAAAATATAAGGTTAAAAAAATTAATGTTTTGGATGATTTTTTATATACAAAAAAGGTGCAAAAAATAAAGAAAAAATAAAATATTTGACTTTTTGTATAGTTTTTAGTTTTTAACTTATTAGTTAACAATTGTGTAAAAAAAGCTACTTTTTTTTAGCAGAACCTACTTCTATTTGACAAGTGCTAAAAACTCATATTTTATAAATTTTTTGTTTTTTGAGATTTTTTTTTAATTATTAAATTTGTTGTTTAATTTTTCAGGTCCTTTTAGTCTACAAGAATTTAACATTTTTGAATATGTCAATTTTTTTAGAAACAACAAATCTTAGAAGGCAAAATTGCCATTAAAAATCATTTACTAAACCAGCACCTAGTTTCTTGACTTCAATGTAAATAAAAGAAAAACTAAAATTTGTGTTTGACAATATCATGTTTTGATAGGCATGGAGTAAAGCAACCAAGAAATCCATGGTCAGATGGTCCAGAATATATCACACAATGCCCCATCCAACCAGGAGCGAATTTCAGCTATGAGATAATATTCTCAACGGAGGAAGGTACCCTTTGGTGGCATGCCCATAGTGACTGGTCTCGAGCCACTGTTCATGGTCCCATCATTGTCTACCCTGCAAATGGAACCACTTACCCATATTCTAAGCCTTCTGAAGAGTTTCCCATTGTTTTGGGTATGTCTCTCTCTCTCACACACACACTAATATGCACACAAAAACTTGTGTATTAATAGGAATTTACACTCTCCATGAACTTTAGTAATGTTGTCTAATTATCCCTAATTTTGATGTTTTATGGTCTTTGGTGACATAATTATAATCAGTTAATGATTCATCTAGCTTCAAAGCCTTCCATGTTAATTTTTCATTTATCCTGCATGTTTAGATTATAAATTACATATTACTCTACTTTTGCTATTTTAGCATCATGGTTTAAGGGAGATGTGATGGAGTTAATTCAATCCGCACTTGAAAGTGGAGGCGAACCCAACCAGTCGGATGCTTTCACCATCAATGGCCAGCCTGGAGATTTGTACAATTGTTCCAAACCAGGTATATACATACACAACAACAGAATCCCAATTATGGTTGCTTTCGCTGTTTAAAATGTCAAGTTGCACTGGTACTAGTTTTGGACTTTACATATGTAACCCGATCCATATGTCGCAGGAACATTCAGAATATTGGTTGATTATGGAAAGACTTATCTTCTTCGTATCATCAATTCAATTATGAACGAAGAAATGTTCTTTATGGTAGCTCAACACAATCTCACAGTTGTTGGAATGGATGGTGCCTACATCAAACCTATAAATACCGACTATATCATGATAACCCCTGGACAAACCATGGATGTGTTGATAACTGCGAATCAGACACCAAGTGAATATTATATGGCTGCAAGAGCATATGCAGGACTTACCTATGATAATACCACCACAACTGCAATAGTTCAATACAGTGGAAACTATACAGCACCATCAACACCTGCATTTCCTATCCTTCCTAATTATACTGATATTGACGCTGTAACGAATTTTACCCGTCAAATGAAGGCCTTAAACAGCAAGGAGCACCCAGTTGATGTCCCACAAACAGTTGATACAAAACTCTATATAACTATTTCAGTGAACACACTTCCTTGTGTCAACAGTTCTTGTGATGGACCCAATGGTGATAGGCTAGCAGCAAGCTTGAACAATATAAGTTTTGTGACCCCAGAGGTTGATGTATTACTAGCATACCATAACCAACTTCAAGGGATTTTTACCAAAGATTTTCCGAGTCAACCACCTTATTTTTTCGATTTTACGGCAAACAATGTGTCTGATGACTATTTGACACCGCTAAATGCGACTAAGGTTAAGGTTGTGGAGTTCAATTCTACTGTGGAGATGGTGTTCCAAACAACTAATGTGATGAATGCAGCAGAGAATCATCCGATGCATTTGCATGGTTACAGCTTTTATTTTGTTGGTTTTGGTTTTGGAAACTTTAACAATGAAACTGACCCTACAGGGTACAATCTGGTTGATCCACCAGAGGTAAACACTGTTGGAGTCCCTACAAATGGATGGGCAGCCATCAGATTTAGAGCTGATAATCCAGGTATGTTTGTTTCATAAGGTGTCTTTAGCATTTCCATGTCTTCTTTGATAATCTTATTATTTGAGTTGATCTAATTAGTGGGCTCCTAAAGATAGAAAACTACTCAGCATTGGATTATTTAATGCAGTAAGGGGGAAAATTACTAATACAATATTGAATTTTATTATAGGAGTGTGGTTCATGCACTGTCATTTGGAAAGACATTCTAGCTGGGGTATGGATACAGTGTTAATTGTGAAGAATGGCACCACCAACGAAACAAGTATGCTAGATCCCCCTGCTTACTTGAATCCTTGCTAATTTTGAGCTAATACATGTATGATGGGATGGAAGGAACGTCGGATGCAATTTGGCTTGAGCTGAGTCTACATTGTTAAAGATTTTCTTTTCTGTACGGTGCTCCAGTTTGAATAAAACCATTAAAAATAATGAGGACTAGGGTGGTTGCTTGTTAAACAGTCTAGTTACCATTAAACAAGATGGCTAGAGGTATTGTATTCATGAGATTTGCAGAATGGTTGGTGTGATTCATGTTAAGAATGTTGTCATAAAATGTATTTCTTTGTATTATGTGGTTGTATTCATGTGGAATGTTGTTTTCACCATATTTGTGGTATGTTTCTTTCAATTTTTGGTGTGAATGGTGTTATTTTTTTTCTATCAACAAAAGAAATAAACTTTATTAATGAAATAGAAATGTACAAGTACATATATATCATCAATAAAGAGAGGGAGTCAAGTGTAGAAAGTATCTTGGGAACTTGGGTTTGGGATTTTTTTTGATTTTTTTCACTAAAAGACAAACTTTTTGCAAAATAAAAAAAAACACATTTAAACAAAATATCACATCTAATCCCATAATCATTTTACTTTTTCTCTCATAAATATCACATCCAACTACAAAAAAACCCAATTATCTTCCCAAACACTAAAAATTTTTTATCCAATAATATTTTACAACTAAAAAAACCTACATAAAAACTCACTTCCCAAACACTCACATAATCATATCAACTATATTAGCACCGAAATATGTCAATAGTACTATATCCCTCTCTATCAACATAGTCTATTCAACATATTTAATATTAGAATAAAGGTTGGGACCCCCTTTGGGGGTCACCCCCTTTACCCCTTTGCCACGTGGCAAGAGGTGATTGGAGGAGCAGGAAAAAAAAGAAAAAGAAAAAGAAAAGGTGACCAATAAGAGAGAGAGGGGGTCCAAAGGGGGTCCTAAAAAGGGGGATGAATCATTGTTGTTTAATATTACTCACATAGTCACCATGTAACCAATAAAATAAAATAAAGTAAGAACCGTAAAAAAAAGAAAAACAATAAAACAAATTAAGTGGTTGGCCCGTGTGCACAAAAGGCTAACTTGTACGTACTTATTCCTTTACTACAAGCAATCGAATACCAAAAAACAGAGTGACATTAAATTGAGAAAATAGTTTGAAAAAAAAATCCAAAAAAAGAAAAAAAAAAAAAAAAGATGTGCATTAATATTTTGGATTAATTATAGGGTCTAAGGTACAATGGAACACCAATCCCTAATACAAGCATTCTTTGTGCACATAATATTCGAATTAGTTCTCTGCACATTTTCACCATTTTGGGACTCTATTTTTAATTTTTTTTTCCTCTTCTATGAATTTTATTATTATATATATTTTTTATTAACAAAAAGAAATTTTATTAATGAAAATATAATACAATATCAATAAAAGAAAGTGAGTGCAAATAATATCATCCTAAGTAAACCATTCCAATTATATTAACACCGAAATACATATATATATATATATATATCTATATATACCCAATTATATACTAGTAGTACCGCCCCAAATTGGTGAGTAACCAATAAAAGCACAACCACCAATACAGAAACAAACCAACAAAGCCCCCCAAAGTTACAATAAGCAACAAAACTGAAAAAGAGTACCCCACTAACAGTAATCCTCAAGAGTAGCAACAGTCAGCCAAACCATTACCAACAACACTCCACCCTTGCACCACTGCCTCTGCTTGCAGCTTCTCCCCTGCACATTCCCCTGTTACTCAAGGGAAACAAAATGAATACATTAAAAAAGAAAAAAATAAATTCTAATTATAATTTACAAACCATTAATCCTATTATTCCATTTAGTCACCAACTAGTTGCTTAACCTATTTGTAAATTAAAATTGACATGTTTGATGTGAATGCTTAAATTAATTATGTCGACTGAACAATCATCAATAAGTGGGCATTCCGGATAATTTTTTTAAAAAAATCACTAAGCTACTTTTAATCATCTAAAGTTAAATGTCACATCAAGTTTTTGACTAAAAAAAAAATAAGAATTTTCTAATAATATCTTTTTAATAACTTTTCAATCACCTTTATTATTTTAGATTCTAAAAAGGCCAAAACAAATTAATAGAGGGACATTTACTACTAAGGCCCTGTTTGGTAGAGCTGTGGGAAACTGCTTATAACTTATGCCTAAACAGCTTATAGCTTATAACTTTCAGCTTAAGCTGATTTCCAGCTTATTCTTAAAGCATCTCTTGCCCCACTCAAAGAATAAGCTGATTTCTGACTTCCAAAAAGCTATAAGCTATAAGCTATAAGCTAAACCAAACACATCAAAATAGCTTAAATTAAGCTGAAAGCTGGAATAAGCTGATTATAAGCTGTGCCAAACAGGGCCTAAATCTTGTATACATGACTTATGGACCATTTAATTTCACAAGTGTTCTTATCAACCTATAAGGTCTATCTCACATTAAAATCTTCTAAATGAAATATACCCACATTTAAAAACGTAATAAGACAATCATGCACTCATTAAAATGATATTTCATTGTTACACTATTTACCTTTTATGAAAAAGTGTATAGAAAAGTAAAGAGGTGGAGATCTAAATAAGCGCACTAATCTAAATAAGTGCATTTTTTTAGGGAATGCCAAACAAACCTTAAGACAATACTGCACAAATGTCCCGTACAAATGTCTCATTGTCATTTTTTTTTTTTAAATGACATATTTGATAAAAGTTTAAGGATAAATTGCACTTTGCGCCCTTATACTTTGTATCAAATCTCACTTTGGCCTCTACACATCAAATCATAATAGTTATCTCCTTGCACTTCTGGTAAGGTTCTGAAAAGCGATTGCGGTCGCCGTAACGGTGGCAGTGGTGCGATTGTGGTTGTGAGGTGTAAAGGTTATAGCGTAACGGTTGCGGTAATCGGAACCGTGAATTTTTTTATTTTTCGCACAATTTGAAAAAACCTTACCTATACGCATATTTTTTTTTCCATAATCATATTTATTGGGTTTTAAAATAAATATTGATCAATTTTTGTAAATTTTTAAGTATGATCCAATATATTTCATATTTTTAAATCACTAAAAATCGAGTTTTTTATATTTTATTTTAATAATTAATGACTTTATATGTCATAAATCCATATTACGCTTGTGGCAAAAAAAAAATTTTATTGAACTTAAACGTGTAAAATTATTTTTTTGATTATTATACTTGTGGAAGCATATGTAAATTTTAACTTGAATAGTTTTAAAAAAAATAAATTATACATGCTAATGTAATCATATAAAAATTAAAAAATAAATTATAAAGAATTTTTTTTTTTTTTTTTTTTTGATTTGGATCACTTGAATATTCATTCTCTTTTTGGATAACCTGTAAATAAAAATAAAATAAACTAATCAAAAAAAATTGACATGTATAAAATACATAATTATAGGTGTTATGTTTTTTTGGATATTTTACAAAAAATAATCACTAACTATTATATATTAGATAAACAATAACAAAACTAAGAGAATAAACAAGAACCTAAATATATATATATATATATATATTTTTTGATCAAACCAAATAGATAATGACCACACTTATTATTATTATTATTATTATTATTATTATTATTATTATTATCAAACAATATATAAATAGATAGACACACAAACAAAATGGTTGAGTGAGAGCAGTTGACTAGAATAGTCTAGGTCTTATGGTTTTAACAAATCAATAACATGTTCTTCATCTTCCTTCTTCTCTCTCTCCCGCTCTATCTTTTGCCCCTCCATCTTCCCTCTTCTCTCTCTATCCCTCTTCTCCTATTTTCATTTTTTTTTTTTTGTGTGTTTTTTCAATAGAAACAGTTCAAAACCGTTGCATAACAATGCGTAACAAGCCATAACGGCACCGTTACGACCGCTACGGCAGCCACTACGATCGACACACCTGTGAATCTCAATCACACTGCAAAAGCAGCTGTAACGGGTGGCGGTAACCACCACAACCCTTACGTAATCTGGCGTACGTGAACGACAGACCGCTTTTAAAACACGGACTTCGTCAAATCTCACCTTAGTCCCTACACATGAAATCATTGATGGTAAATTGCAATACATAAAGTGGGGCAAACAACCCAGTTACATTTTAAAAAAAAAAAAAAAAAAAAGGGGGAAAGGTCAGCGAAGTCATCCCCGGTTGCAGCTGCCTCCAGGTCGACCATGGTTGTGGTTTCTCGGGCGTCGGACTCGACCTGGCCAACCTCCTTCGGGTAGTTTGTTCCCTCGGCACCCTCTTCAGCGTTTTTCCCGCCTTCTTCATCGGCCTCGGCTTACAATGCACTAAAGACATCATTGGCATACGGCACCATGTAGGCCAGCAGAAAGGCAGCGGGGGGAGAGGCAAACACGTCGGTTCCAGATCCTTGGCTGAGCTATTCGCAAGCAGCCTTCCAGCCGGACTTGAAGAAAATGTCCTTGGTGGCCTCGACTTGCTTGGTGTAGCTTTCTTTGGCCTCCTTGAAACCTTCGTTGTTTGTCTCGTCCACTTCATCCTTCCTTGGTTGCTTTAATGCATCCAACTTGGCCTGGAGAGCGTCCCTTTCCTTCTCAACGGCTTCAAGTTGGCCGAGCAGTTTGGAGTTGTCGGTATTTGCAATCTCCAATGAAGCCTTCGACCGCCCCAGCTCGGTTTGAAGGTGCTCGACACGTTAGCAACAACATCGACGCTATACGCGAGTTTATGAATCCGCTCCATCACAAGATGTTGTTTCTGGATGGCCTGCAAGAAGAGAGTTTGAATAAAAGAAAGCCAACTGTGCAAACACTTGAAAGATTTGAATAAAGCATGTGAAGTTCTTACCCGAGTCATAGACTTAACCGAGGACTTCACGAGTCGGATGTTGGGCATGTGGTTACTGCCGATCACGTCGCTCGGCAGGAGGAGGGCTTTTGTTAGGTTGAAGGCTAGGAGGTGTTCTTTGTCGCCTTTGACCGAAGCGTTTGCCGGGATCTCCTTACCCCGGTGCTTCAACTGAGGCTTCAAAGCTCGGAATTATTTGCGGGTTGCTTTCGATGTTAAACCGCAACGAGCTCGGCTGTGGGATCGGCAGTCCGAGGCATTTTCGACAACGGTTTGTCCTTGCCGGTTCTGCGCGCTGGCGATTGACGCCAACGCAACCACGACCCCCCTTGTTTGACCGGCAACAATTGCGCGGGAAAGGATGCTCGGCAGCTCGGTGGATGTGGCGATGATAATGTTCTTGATGCGGCTCCTCTTGGCCATTTCTTCTTCTTTGGTTAGCCGAATAAGGGATACGTCCAGTAGTGTTGGATCGGGTGGTGGTGACGGCGCTCGGAGAAAGTCCGTTACCCTACTCCGGTGGGGAGCTGAGTATCTGTAGGTCGGTGTAGACACCCCATTTTTGACCGTCCTCAAGACTTGGATGTCACCGCTGGAACAGTTGGTGATTACTTATGTTCGTGTTTCGTTTTGAGTTCCCGGAGGTCTCGGCCACGCGCCTTGCCTCAGGACCTTTCAACTCGACTGTTCTATGTTCGGTTTTGCACCAACCACTTGTGTCTTTGTTTCTGAGGGTATAGAGTAGCTTGTTAGCTACCACTGACACCCACTGGCTGTAGCTTGAGGCCACCGGCCATGTTTTGAGGCTACCGGCCATGGTTTCTTGATACCAATGGTTGTTCGGCACTTTATATGGTCGACCGGCACTTTATTTGGCCGGTGACCTCTTTTGCTGGCCGGTATGACCCTTTTGCACCCATCAGGCATGGTGCATGCCAACTGTGCCAGCTAGAATGCACCAGCACTCTCCCCCGTGCATGATGTGGCTGTTTTGAGCCTTTGCACCCCTTTTCCTTCTAGAAGGTTGAACCCTTTAGTCAAGCTTCTTGAGGAAGCTTGACCCTTTGTCATGGCTTCCTCAAGAAGCCTTGACCTTCTTGCCCCCTTTGCCCCTTTCTTATTTAGCTTCTTTGAGAAGCTTCAAGCTTTTGCATTGCCTATATAAGAACTTCTCCTCCTCCATTGTTAAGGGTTGTTGATGTTGAACAAAAAACCAGAGCTTATACATATATATATGTCAGATACATCTTCTCTCTCTATATATATTTCTCTCTCTCTCCTCTTTTGTGTGTGTTTTGGGGCCTAAAAAGTGTGTTTTGAGCTTAGTTTTGCACTAAGACACACACTATCACACCTTGCTTCGACCTTGAAAGGCTTGGAGGGTTTGTTCTTGAGTTTTGGATTGGTTTTGACCAAAAGATGGAGGCTGCACCTGCTATTCATCAAGGGTTCTTCAAGGGAACTTTTGGCCGGCCGGCCATCTCCAATGCCGACCGGCCATCAATTAATGGCCGGTAGCTTCATCGGTGGCCAGTGGCCATTTCCCATGGCTGGTGGCCATTCCTCCCAGCCGGTGGTGTTCCACAGTGTGCATAGAATCTGTCCTGAGACTTGTGTAGTTTTCAAAGGAGCTAGGCAGTGAAAACAGAGGCAGCAATGCTATGACAACGAGTTTCCGGGCAAGACAAGTCAAACATGCATCATTCACGCATTCCGAGGCAGGGCTGTGGCCACCTTCTTTCTATATTTACTTTGTTAATTAAATTAGAAGTTTTGTAATAATTAATTAGCTAGGATAGTTGATTCATTATTCGGACTGTATTATTCTTTCGGACCCTCCGAGTGAGGGCAATTCTATAATAAGTGTGTGTGAGTGTGTGTACGTCTTCCAACCCCACGTCTTTCTTCCCTTTTATTTACTAGCTTTCAATGGTTAGATTAGGGCATGTTTCAATTAGCATACAATATGATAGCATGTTTGCATCCATTCATTCGTTTTGCATGCATCGGGCTCAGCGCATCATTCTAACTACATTTGTATTTCAATTCCAAGTTGAATACATGTTATTTGTAGCATCTCATATGCCATCTTAGATTAGCCGAGCCTATTCTAGCTGCATTTTGCCTGTGTTGCATTAGCCATCTTAACATGAACTAGGATCATGCATTGATTACTAACTAGTTTCTGTTTTAGCTTGGAGTACTAGGTAAGCTTTTATGCTTTAGCATCCTTGCATGCGTGTGAGTGTTTGCCATGACAGCATGCTTGCCATGAGGCTAATTGCTTATGTGATATAACTGCCTGAATGCCTGTGGGTGAAGGTTGGATTGTTTGAATTGGAATAGTTCATTGAAATCCGTATTTTAGCCTACTTGTGAGTAGCAAATCTCAAACCATTTTCAAACAAACGGATATGTAATGTTTTGTTCCAAATTAGGCGATCTAGTCTATACTTTTGTGTTGTGCGCATCACATAGTAATTCTAGCTAATTAATCAGAATAAGAACGCATGTGCTTTCAAAAACAAGATATTACGGTTAGTAGAGGCCGATCTTCGGATCGGGCGAGAGGGGGTGCTCATAGCTGACCTTCCCTAATCGTACCCAAGTTCCCGAGTCGAGGCAACTTTGGTGATGACGGACACGTGGCCTTTGGCAAATAAGTCAGGGTTTCCTAAATCTCCCCATTAAAAAATATTTAGGTGGCGACTCTGTATCTGGCAAAGCAGTCCATGTTTGGCACTTCTTTTCTAAAAATCTGTTTTCTCAAAACGATTTGCCAGATTTGGACTCTTTGATTCAGATTAAGAACCGTGACAATTTGAGTCCGAACTGTAGAGTGAGGCCCCCACCAGGGCGTGTCTACAGTTTCTGGTGACTCGCCTGGAGATGTTTGGAGAGCTTGACTCGAACTCGTGATATCCTATTTTGACTACACTTATGTGTCTCTTTGCATTGCATGTGCATTGGTGCGCCTAGGACACCGTGTTGGCCATCTGCTATTCCTGAACGGTCTGCTAGAGGCTTGACTTTGTCAAAGCACGCCATAAGGCTGACGATTCAAGGGCTCTGCCACAAGATAGAACACAAACCCCGGTTTTACCGGGGCACCCTTTTTGACCATTCAACCTAGTGCATATTCGGAATCCATAGTGACATTCCAAATTAGGACAGGTTGCTTACCCGATTATAGGTTGTTTGAGACCGCTGCGTGCGTAGTAAAGCCCTAGCTCCTGACAAAATAAGACAGAGAAACCCTACCCCAACATAGGGGTATTTTGGCTCTCTTTTGCTTGCTATATGCCTTTAGAGTGTATCTCTACAGGAACACACATATCAGTTTGCAAGTTTGAGTATCAGGCCTGCGGGCATCAGTGTTTTTTTTGGGAATCAGTTATCGGCGGGTATCAGATTTAGACTTGGGGGGGCAACGATTTGGAAACAGTGATCAGTGATTAAGGAACAGTGTATTCAGCTTATTGGCAAGATATTATGATACCCAACTGTGTGTTGTGTGTTTATTTTACGCCGTTATGCTGTCCATTTGTCTGTTAATTTATTTTATATGCTTTATTTATTTTCTTGCTAGGTAGTGGAGTACGATTGCTTCTGACCCAGTAAATATTCCCCAAGCACTTTGGACTAGTGGTCGTCGACTCCATCGATCTGAGGATCTGGTAGACGGACAACCAATGTACCACTCTCTATCCCCGGTGACTAGACGGAGGGTAGTTAGGCAGAGGGCATCAGTTCAGCAGTCAGTTCAGAGGGCTTTATCTACCCCACCTGAGTACAGTAGGGACCAGGGTTCTGTTTCACCTACAGAGAGGGAATATATACCGGTAATTCAATCAGATCAGAACAGTATGGCAAGTTTAAAGGAGATGGTGTGCCAGCTCCAAGAGAGTATGAAAACAATGCAGCAAGATGCTGTCCGATAGGCAGAGTTCGCCAAGCAGCAGGCCACGGTTATGAATGAACAAGCAGAGTTAATCGTGAGGTTACAGCAGCAAACCGGAGCATCTGCTTCGCAGCAAGCTCCTCCCCCGCCAGGAGTTCCAACCCTCGGGGAGACAGCCAATGTTCAAAATGATACAGACATTTCCACAGGACCCCCTCCGCCCCCGGTCCTACCCCAAATCCAACTCTAGTTATCTAAAACACCCACCAACCTACCGGACTCTCCCTTTGAGTTCGAGACAGACCCCACAGCACTAAAGTTGAGCAAGCTTGAAAAGCTGTTCAAGAGATTCCAAGAAGTCAAGACCATCCTTGACATTGAAGATGGATATACCGACGCAGCTGTGACGCTGCCTAACAGATTCAAAATGCCTCATATCGACCGATTTGATGGGTCTGGCGACCCCATAGTGCACCTGAGATTGTTTTCAGATATTTTAAGGCCAATGGGCCTCACCAGACTACAGAAGCTGTCTCTGTTCAGCAGGACCTTGTCGGGTGTGGCGGCCATATGGTATGCCAAATTAGAAGATGACGTCAAGAGAAATTGGGATGAAATGGCTGAGGCCTTCATTACGCAATACTCATACAATACACAAATCGAGATTATGACCCGTGATCTCGAGACAACAAGGCAAGAGCCTAAAGAGAGCTTCTCGGAATTCTTGACTAGATGGAGGGCCAAGGCTTCGATGATAACCTTAAGGCCCACAGACAAGGATCAGATTCGGATGATTGTGCGCAATCTTTAACCAAAGTTGATGTAAAAGATGATTGTACTCCCCTTCCCTACCTTTTCTGATCTACATGAAATGGGGGTACAGATTGAGGATGCCTTGAAGTAAGGCTTAATTGATAATGACCGGGAGCAACCTCGAAGAACTTTCAATCACAGCAGAAATGCGGGCCCGAGCGGCGCTACGACTACAAGAGCCTTCGAAGTGAGCATGGTAACCACCAACCCCCCTCCAAGAACTATGGCAGCTATGCCATTCTCCGGCGCATCCAGAAGCCATACCCAAATAGCCAAATACCCACCCAAAAACACAAGAACTTTCACTCCACTATATATGCCCCTATCTAAAGCTCTGGGGGTTTTAATCAGAAAAGGGCACTTGAAGCCCCTAGAGCCGCGGCCATTACCGAAAAAACTTCCCCCTACCCACAACCCAGCCAAATATTGCGTATTTCACCAACAGCACGGTCATGACACCGATTTGTGCTATCGATTACGTCATGAGATTCAAGATCTCATCGATAATGGGGTGATTCTACCTCCCGAGAAACCCAATGTTACAACAAACCCTCTCCCCACACATAACCAAGCTCCACCTCCTAAAAGAATCAACTTCATCCAAACTAGGGTCGTGTCCCTAGTATCTATATCACTCCTTCTCACTTACCTAAGCCGGAGGTACTCCTTCCTAATTGCACCAACTTGTGCATGATTGATATCTCCATAACCCAACCTAAGCCAGTGGTGGTGACAGTCAAGGACAGAAGGGAGGAGATTTCAAAGGAAAAAAGGGTTGTTGAGCCAGAATTTGAGAAGTCTGGGAGTTCTGTTGAGAAAGTATATAGTCTGAGCGACTACGTTTCGCCAATAGGCCAGAATGGGCTAGATGTGGAATTACCGACAGAGGCAGAGCTGTGTGTGATCCAAGGGGATAGTTTGGGACAGAGGATGGATGATTTGACGGCTGTGGAAGAGGACCTTGCCAATCTCCAGTTTTACAGTGACCAAGATCCAGCGGACGCAGCAGTCAACTAGTTTGATTATGAGAAATCGGCAGAGGCTACTAGGTAGTTGGATGATCAACCGGATGTGGTGGAAGAGTTCCAACCAGAACAGGGCCCGGCGGGAGCAGGGATGTCAGTGACGGCCGGGAGGGTCGGAGAACAGAATATACCGCCGGAGAGCGCCGGTGTCAAGAGTTTCACTCAAGATTGGAGCATTTTGAATACAGGAATTATTGAGCAGCCAGCTGTGTTGATACAGTCGGAACATAAAAGATTTGAAGATTCCGAGAGAATCAGGAAGGCAAAGGCCCATGTGGGGACTGAAACTACTATAAACACAGAAACATAGAATGCTGTGAGCATAGGGATGGGAGGTACCACGAGTACGAGGACAGTCATACCAGAACCGGACAGGTGTTTGTCGGTTGCTGATGGAATGTGGTGGGAGGATGAGGATTTATGTCTTGCCCATACGGACGAAGATTGGGAGAACAACCAACCCGATGACACCTGGTATCTTGGAGAAGTTGACCATATGACACAGAGCGGGCGATACTTCAAAACCCCGCACCTAGATCAACCAGAGGCTTCTGGGAAAGATAGGGAGGCTGAAAAGCAAAAGGAGAAACAACTTGAAGAGGAGGCTGTGCTCAAACAGTTAAAAAAGATACAAGCAGACATCTCCATCTGGGGACTGCTTATGGCATCACGAGTGCATAGACAGGCTGTCTTATCAGCCATGGACAAGGCGAAGCTTTCGATAGAAACCACGCCAGAACAGCTAGTAGGATCAGTCTTTCCGGGAGGAGCTACCCCGACGCTGACTTTTTTCGACAAGGAACTGCCACCTGAGGGGGCAAACCATAACAAACCACTCTACATCTCTGTAGAGTGTAGGAATAAATGGATACCGGTGGTTCTTGTTGATACCGGATCCGCCATCAACGTCTGCCTGGCAAGGACAGCGTATGCGATCGGTTTAAAAACCGCGGACTTTTTACCAATAGCCCAGGTAATTCGGGCATACGACAACACAAGTAGAGAGGTCATGGGGACGGTGAAAATTCAGACTAAAGTTGGGCCAAGACAGCATGAGATAGATTTCCATGTCTTAGAAGTTTCGACAACTTTCAACCTGCTTTTGGGGAGGCCGTGGCTGCATCAGGCAAAGGCAGTGTCGTCCACTTTGCATCAAATGGTGAAATACTCCTATGGGAAGGGAGTAGCCATTATTTTTGGAAATTCATCGATCCATCCACCACCAGAGGTATCTACGCCTGTTCTAAAAATTGAGTACAGTATGGAGGATGTGTTCATATCAGGTTTTACCCTTGCTGAGACTCGGGTTGTACAAAACATTATGGCTGTTAACGAGGGGATATATGTCAGTGCTCAAGCAGTATACCTCATGAACAAACTCCAACACATCCTCGGGATGGGATTAGGAAGGAGTGGCCGGAAGGGCATTGCAACATTAGCCGAAATGCCACACAACCCCCATACCTTTGGCTTGGGTTATCTGCCCACCAAGGAGGATTAGGTAAGAAAGGGAAAGGAAATGGCTGGAAGAGCCAAAGCGAAACAAATGGAGAAACCTTTTGAGTTGATGCACCGGTCCATCCAGGGTATCCTAAACGGACGCTTCGTCCGGGAGGGGGAGGATTTTCCATTCTGTGGCTTTCCAGAGCTGTGGCTGAACGCGGAGAGGAAGCGCGTGCCGGGGTTCGAGATTTTCTTTGACCTACATTTATCTGGGGATGATGTTGCCGAAGAGCAGACAGACCCGACAGTTGAGGCTAAGCATAGCAAGGAAATGGAGTCTGAGGACACCGAACTTGAAATGGGGGTAGCACTGACATGTCTACTTTCAGATCCTCCAATCGAATAGAAGTGCTTGGGGGATAACTCCTCGGTGTCCATGATCGGGAATGAAACGGCTGCGGGCCTACCATCAACTATTTTGGATGCATCCATCGCACCCTCCGTCGTTTGGCAGTATGAAGAAGGATTTTTGTCGAGCAGCACCGGGTCAGGTAGTGAGCCGGAATCTGATTCCACCAAGTCTTGTGAGTCGGAATCAGGTTCCAGCTCAACTGAGTCTGAGTTCGGTATTCCTGGGGGTGATAACCCGGATGCCACAGTCCTGTCCAGGTCGTCTTTTTCTTTCTCTTTTGAGTCTGTTGTAACAGAAGGATCGGACGGTTTGGAAGTACATAATGAGAATGATATGGATGTGGTTTCTGAGTACTTTTCTGTGCCTTTGATATATTGCTTGAATCAGGACTTTCAAAATTTTGACGAAAACGACGAGGAAGAAATTCCTCCGGTTTTGCAATGCTTAATTGATCAAGAGCAGGAAAAATTTGTTAAACCTTTAGTTAATGAAATCACTACTGTAAATGTTGGTACTGAGAAGGACCCGCAGCTAGTCCAGATCAGGTCCACGTTGTCTTCGGAGGAACACGAGCGCTTAGTCGCTTTATTAAAAGATTTCAAAGATGTTTTCGCGTGGTCCTACGAAGACATGCCTGGAATCGATCCTGAGATTATGCGACCGGATCCTCTTGACCACGAGGCCCGACTAAGCGAAACTCAGAAGGATCCGCCCTGACTGGGCCATCAAGATTAAGGAAGAGGTCACCAAGCAAATCGATGCAGGCTTCCTGCTGGTATCCGAATACCCAACGTGGTTGGCTAACATTGTTCCGGTGCCAAAGAAATATGGCAGGATCCGAGTATGCGTGGATTTTAGAGATTTGAACAGAGCCAGTCCGAAGGATGACTTTCCCTTGCCGCATATTGATGAGTTGGTGGATTTTACAACGGGACATGCTTTGCTTTCGTTTATGGATGGTTTCTCAGGCTACAATCAGATAGTGATGGCACCTGAAGACCGGGAAAAGACCGCCTTCACCACCCCGTAGGGAACCTACTGCTACAGAGTAATGCCGTTTGGATTGAAGAACGCTGGAGCTACATATCAACGGGCCGCGACCATGATATTACATGACATGATCCACAAAGAGGTTGAGGTGTACGTGGACGACATGATTGTCAAGTCCAAAGAAAGAGAGGGCCACTACACCGCCTTGCAAAAGTTTTTCCAAAGGATCAGAGAATTCCGATTGCAGTTGAATCCGCAGAAGTGTACGTTCACTGTTACAATAAGGAAAATGCTAGGGTTTCTGATTACACAAAGGGGCATCGAAGTCGACCCTTCCAAAATCAAGGCCATCTTAGAAATGCCACCGCCAATGACTGAAAATGAGGTGCGAGGCTTTCTAGGTAAAGTGCAATCCATAAGACGGTTTATCTTAAAATTGACCTTGACTTGTGAACGACTTTTTGGTCTCCTAAAGAAAGAAAAGAAATTCCAATGGGACGGCCGATGCCAAGCTGCTTTTGAACAAATCAAGAAATACATACAGAACCCACCCGTGTTGTCACTGCCAGAACTGGAGAGACCGTTGATATTGTACCTTTCAGTGACCGAAACTACAATAGGCTATATGCTCGTACAAGAATCGGAGGATAAGGTGGAGAGGGCCATCTACTATCTGAGCAAGAAGATGTTGGAGTATAAAACTCGCTACACACCATTGGAGAAGGCTTGCTTAGCCTTGGTATGGGCTACCAGGAAGCTGCGGCACTACCTGTTAGCTCACTCCGTAATGTTGGTTTCACAACTGGATCCCATCAAATATCTTTTCGAGAAACCGGTACTTACGGGTAGGCTAGCTCGCTGGTTGCTGTTGCTTTTCGAATTCGATTTGAAATATGTGACACGCAAGTCAGTCAAGGGATGAGCAGTAGCAGAATTCTTAGCCGATCATCCAGTAGAAGGTGGTGAAGCAGTTGAGTACTTATTCCCAGATGAGGCCATTTTGCACATCGAAGATGAAACTTGGACGATGTACTTTGACGGAGCGTCAAACCAGTATGGGTATGGGATAGGAGTGCTGTTAATAGCACCCGACAACTCCCGTATTTCTCTAGCATTCAAACTCAGGTTCAAAGTCTCGAACAACGAAGCAAAATATGAGGCATGCATTGCCGGTCTAGAAGCAGCCCTAGAACTAGGGGAAAAACGGCTAGACGTCATCGGGAACTCGAACCTTGTTGTATCTCAAGCAAAAGGAGACTGGAAATTCAAAGAAAAAAAGATGATAATGTACCACCAGACCTTGGATTTATTAATTCCTCGGTTTGAGAAGCTAAACTTTGCTCATCTAGCAAGAGAGAACAACAGGTTTGCAGATTCACTAGCAACTCTATCTTCCATGATAGACATCCTGTTTGGAGTCCGGATGCGTCCAGTCATTATTGACCAGAAGTTTGCGCCAGCATATGAATCAATTGCTGCCATAGGTGAGATTCAGGATGACAACCCCTGGTATTACGACATTTGGAACTTCTTGGAGAAAGAGATGTATCCACCAGGGGCGAATGCCAAAGGTAAAAGAGCAATCAGAAGAATGGCTGTTCAGTTCATCATCTGCGGGGGTAAGCTGTATAAGAGAGGTCATCTGGGAATGCATAAGCTGTGTGTAGAAGCTGAAGAGTCGAAGCACCTGATGGAGGCCATCTATGGAAGAGAATGCGGTGCACATATGAATGGGGTAATGTTCGCTCGGAAGATCCTCAGACAGGGTTACTACTGGTCTACCATGGAGGAGGATTGTATCGGCTTTGTTCAACGATGCCATAAATGTCAGATCCATGCAAACCGCATGAATATCCCGCCGTCGAAGCTCTACAACATGACTTCGCCATGGCCATTTTCTGTTTGGGGAATCGATGTGATCAGGGCTGTTACTCTAAAGGGGTCGAATGGGCATAAGTTCATCCTGGTCACGATAAATTACTTTACAAAGTGGGTTGAGGCCCATCCTATGCGGTGTTGAAGGCTTCACATGTCGCGAAGTTTATCAGAAACAACATCATCTGTCGTTACGGAGTCCCAAACGAGATTATTTCAGACACTGGTTCCCACTTCAAGAAGGAGGTGATTGATTTTTTGAAAAAATACAATGTGGCTTTTCATAAGTCATCCACATACCGGCTGCAAACCAATGGAGCGGTCGAGGCCGCCAACAAGAACATCAAGCACATACTATAGAAGATGGTGGAAACCTACCGGGACTGGCCAGATAAGTTACCCTTTGCTCTATGGGGCTACCGGACTTCAATCAGAACTTCTACTGGGGCGACTCCATATTCATTAGTCTATGGGATGGAGGCCGTTCTACCTATCAAGATTGAGGTTCCGTCATTGCGAGTAGTGGCTGAGTGTCAAATAGCCGAAGCAGATTGGCAGCAGAGTAGGTTTGAGGAACTCATGCTCTTTGATGAGAGAAGACTCAAAGCACTGTACCATGTTCAAGGTTATCAGCGCAGAATTGCCCGGGCTTTCAACAAGAAGGTTAAGTCCAGGAATTTAAAGGAAGGAGATTTGGTACTTAAGGACAACCGACCTCCCATCCACGACCCAAGGGGCAAGTTCAGACCCAATTGGACTGGCCCCTACATCATCAAGTCTATTTGGTCGAGTGGAGCTGTCGTTCTGATGGACCTAGATGGCCTAGAGTTCTCGCAACCGATCAACATGGACAAGTTGAAGAAATATTACCCCTGAGAGGCTCGCTAGGTTGAAAACCCGAAAGGGTGACCTAGGCAAAAGTTAGAGTACGAAAAAATTGAAATTATAAAAACTGAGCTCGCAAGGTTGAAAACCTGCAAAGGGCGGCCTTGGCAAAAGTTAGAGCACAAAAAGAGAGTAAAAATACTCGAGTGAACCCAAGCTTGAACTACGTAAGGTTTGATTCTCGTCTTTGGGATACGTAGGCAACTTCATCCTAAAGTCCAGCCATAAACTTTTCCTCGATCAACTTCGTCCATTTGATCAGCTTGGTCATCTTGGCCTGTTCAGTATTCAAAAGCTTTGATTGTAATCTCTAGTGCATCGCTATTCAAACTAGGGGCAACTTTCTGTTGCTGTGAAGTGCCACGGTACTATCCAGACTAGGGGCAACTTTCCAGTTGCTAGGATCTGGGGTTGTGCATCTCAGTGACAAATCTCAGGCGTGTCCAGTTCTGATCCATACCGAAAATAGTTTTGAAAAGTTTTAATAAAAGTTGACTTTGTTCAAATTAATCTTTTTACAACTAAGACCATTTCTGGACCAAAACGGGAAATTTTCAGTACCACAACCTTCAATTTCATTGATTTCAATACAGAGCTCTCCTACTCTTGCATACAAATTGAAGTTGCTTTTTATTACATTCATAAGGAAAACTTGAAAGTACTAATAAAGCAATAAATCCGGGGCATAGATAAGTCAGGTGTTCCTGCGCCCCCTCCCAGAGCTGGTCGAAGCCTCTGATGCCAAGTTGGGCCCGACCTGTGCCTCTTCATTAAGCCAATCCAAGCACTCATCAAACAAAGTGCAACTGAAACTAGGAGTGGGGGCCAGGAGCTCGCTAGTTCTCCATGCTGTTGTATACCGGGCAAGCTATGCGCCTCGGATCGGGAATGCAGCTGGATATTCTATCCCTTCTGGTGGACAAGTCTGGTCATGACCGAACTGATGCCGGATCCAAAATGAAAAATAGAAGACACAGTGAGTCAAGCCAATCAGCTGAATCCCAGGTTGGCGGGTCATGCTGTAGCTCATTGCCGGTAGATTACGCCAAGGACATCGCCAAACAATGCGATCCGCGGACAAGCTACACATCCAGTCAAACCACCAACCCTCATCAAGGGCGTCGACTAGGCATTGTCTGAAGAAGTAACTTTGGGCTAAGTATGTTAGACAAGAGTCCACAACCTGCAACTTGTCCATCAACCACACCTGGGAAGGGATGAAAAATGAGAGAATAAAGAATAGAAAGGTGTACGATGAGAGGAAAAGTGAGGAAAGGGTTTTGTGAAAAAAAAAAAAACCGAGCTTGAGAGCCGAGTGATGTAAGCAATACATATGTGAGATTGGGTAGGAAACATTACCTGCAGCAATAGTGGACTACTCGCAAATCTAGTCGTCTCTCGATGATAAAAGGTGTCTAAGCCCATCAACGTCTCAGCCAGAGTCATGGCAATGCAGCTCTTGCCCTCCTTCAAGCCTTGGGCAACCTCGATCAACCGGACACTGGATCCTCCGGAGCCTGAGGCAAACAGAAAATAAGACAGCATGCATAAACAAAGGGCGTGCTGCCAGAAGCCTTGCCAATGATGGTCACCGCAGTCACCGACCCCAGAGAAATGACAAATCAAACTCGAAATATCCAGCATTCCGTCGCAAATCAAAGATCGAGCGTAGAGTATTGAGAGCCCACACATTTGACCTAAGGCTTGGGCATGGCCAAAACGAAGTTGGGGCAGGATCTCTTCATTGCGCTCAGACTTCATTAAAGCTTGAAAATCTTCAAAGGTAGTACATACCTCTTGCCCGCTGAAGCTAAAAACATGTGTCACCAGATTCCAAAACCTTGCCGCGGCATAGAGAAACGGAAGGTGTAGCGGGGTACGACCCAAAGTGAATAGTGCATTTATGCCGAAGCTCTGGAAATTTAGCTTTTTCAAGCCATCTAAGTTATTAATCCAAGTTATGAGATTTTGGGCAAGAAGCGATTCCATTTGGGGCAAATCAGTGTTGAATTGAGAAGAACCATGAAGCTGAGGCCTTTTTGTAGAAGATAAGGTTGAGTGGAGGACAGATGTCGGCATTTTGCTAATTCTGACAATTTATGGCCGGCCGTCCAAATATAGTGCCGACCGGCCACCACTTTTGGCCGATTGATCAAAGTTTCTGGCCGATGGCCATTTCTCACGGCCGATGGCCTTTATCTCTGGTCGGTGGTCTTCCTCCTTGTTCTCTGAGCTGTTTATGCTGAAGATTGGGGAATTCCACCACCTCTAATGCCCTCCAGTGATTGATTCTTACGGAGTCACGCCTATTTGCTTATCGAGTTGTTGTACATGTGCTTATCGAGTTGTATGTCACTTTCTTCAAGTCTTTAATTTGCTCATCGAGTTGTACTCACGCTTGGTTCGTTATATCGGGTCTCTCTGTTTTGCTTATTGAGTTGTAAATTGGTTCACTACCTGATTCTTACGACGCGAATGCTCTATTTTCAAACGAATTTCATTCACACTGTTATGGGATGTCACGCGATGCGATGCATAAGACGTACAAATGCAACACTTTTTTTTTTTTTTTGTGAACAAAATAGCAGTTTCATTCCCATCATATGCTTTGCAAAAATATGCAGTTTTGAGAAAAAAGTAAAACCTACCTGAGGCAGTGCAATGTGCTTAAACTACTAGTAAAAATGAAAGTAAAGAAAAAAGAAGGAGCAAGGCAGCAAAGTATCAGGATTGATGCTAGTAACCCCTCCCTTGTGGTTAATACATCTCTCGCGTCCTTGTTTGGATCAATTGTATGGTTTGGCACCTTCATTTCTCGAGGCAGTGCAAGGAAGTACACCTTCGAAACATTCATAGACCTCCGAGTTGACCTCAAGTTGTGTTTTCTATGAACGATGCTCCGTACGTACGAGAAACATCCCTTCCCGTATCCTTTATGTATCTTGTGAACTTCACAAATCCCTTCAATCATACTGTGTTGTAGTACTTTGCATTTCAACATCATGAATAGCTCGTCTTTACTATGCTTCAAGTTTCTTTTTTATACACATTGCTTGCATGCGTGCATTGCTTTACTTACATGTGTTCAATTTCAAGTTTCTATACACATTGCGTGCATACGTGCATTGCTTTACTTACATGTGTTCAATTTCAAGTTTCTATACACATTGCGTGCATACATGCATTACTTTACTTACATGTGTTCAATCTCCTTTATACACATTGCGTACATATGTGCATTGCTTTACTTACATGTGTTCAATTTCAAGTTTCTATACACATTGCTTGCATGCGTGCATTGCTTTACTTACATGTGTTCAAGTTTCTTTTTTATACACATTGCGTGCATACGTGCATTGCTTTACTTACATGTGTTCAATTTCAAGTTTCTATACACATTGCTTGCATACATGCATTGCTTTACTTACATGTGTCCAAGTTCATTTTACACACATTGTATACGTTGTCGCGTATATTTTACTTACATGTACTTACATTTTATACACATTGTATACGTTGTTGCGTATATTTTACTTACATGTGTTTGTGCCTTCACAGCATTGTTATGTTTCCCACTTGCTTTGCGTCGTCATGCACTTTCAATTGCATTGATATACAGGTTGCTAACAATATTGTACCTGTTAAGTTGCTTTCTTTTGCAGGCACGATATTATATGTACGGTTCATTTGAGACTGGCGCAACCAGACGAACCGCACAGGTATTGTACTCTCCGCGTGAAACGTAGCGAGAATTGCATAATTCTCTTACATCCCTTCTGCATTGTAATGTAGTTGGATTTGTGTATGCTAGCTTAAAACTGTCGCATGTTATGCTTCATTACAGCTTTCTTTGCATGATCATAAATTATGTTCGGCTTTGTGCATTGTCTTGCACTGTTGTCCCTGCTTTCGGGCGCATATCTTGTTTGTCTTACATGCTTTGTCTAAGTCTTCGGCATTGTCATAAATGGGTCGTCTCTGGGCTTTGACACTCACTCCCGTCATCGTTATGACTTTCGAGTTCTGTCAAAGAGGGGGCAACTGTAGACACCCCATTTTTGACCGTCCTCAAGACTTGGACGTCATCACTGGAACACTCGGTGATTACTCATGTTCATGTTTCGTTTTGAGTTTCCGGAGGTCTCGGCCACGCGCCTTGCCTCAGGACCTTTCAACTCGACTGTTCTGTGTTCGGTTTTGCACCAAACACTTGTGTCTTTGTTTTTGAGGGTATAGAGTAGCTTGTTAGCTACCATTGACACCCACCGACCGTAGCTTGAGGCCACCGGCCATGTTTTGAGGCTACCGGCCATGGTTTCTTGATACCAATGGCCGGTCGGCACTTTATATGGTCGACTGACACTTATTTGGCCGGTGACCTCTTTTGCTGGCCGGGATGACCCTTTTGTACCCTTTAGGCATGGTGCATGCTAGCTGTGCCAGCTGGAATGCACCAGCACTCTCCCCCGTGCATGATGTGGCTGTTTTGAGCCTTTGCACCCCTTTTCCTTCTAGAAGGTTGAACCCTTTGGTCAAGCTTCTTGAGGAAGCTTGACCCTTTGTCATGGCTTCCTCAAGAAGCCTTGACCTTCTTGCCCCCTTTGCCCCTTTCTTATTTAGCTTCTTTGAGAAGCTTCAAGCTTTTGCATTGCCTATATAAGAACTTCTCCTCCTCTATTGTTAAGGGTTATTGATGTTGAACAAAAAACCAGAACTTATACATATATATCTGTTAGATACATCTTCTCTCTCTCTCTCTCTCTCTCTCTCTCTCTCTCTCCTCTTTTGTGTGTGTTTTGGGGTCTAAAAAGTATGTTTTGACCTTAGTTTTGCACTAAGACACACAATATCACACCTTGTTTCGACCTTGAGAGGCTTGGAGGGTTTGTTCTTGAGTTTTGGATTGGTTTTGACCAAAAGAGGGAGGCTGCACCTACTGTTCATCAAGGGTTCTTTAAGGGAAGTTTTGGCCGGCCAGCCATCTCCAGTGCCGACCGGCCATCAATTAATGGCCGGTAGCTTTATTAGTAGCCGGTGGCCATTTCCCATGGCCGGTGGTCATTCCTCCCAGTCGGTGGTGTTCCACAATGTGCATAGAATTTGTCCTGAGACTTATGTAGTTTTCAGAGGAGCTAGGCAGTGAAAACAAAGGCAGCAATGCTATGGCAGCGAGTTTTCGGGCAAGACAAGTCAAACATGCATCATTCACGCATTCCGAGGTAGGGCTGCGGCCACCTTCCTTCTATATTTACTTTGTTAATTAAATTAGAAGTTTTGTAATAATTAATTAGCTAGGATAGTTGATTCATTATTCGGACTGTATTATTCTTTCGGACCCTTCGAGCGAGGGCAATTCTGTAATAAGTGTGTGTGAGTGTGTGTATGTTTTCCAACCCCACGTCTTTCTTCCCTTTTATTTACTAGCTTTCGATGGTTAGATTAGGGCATGTTTCAATTAGCATACAGTATGATAGCATGTTTGCATCCATTCATTCGTTTTGCATGCACCGAGCTCGGCGCATCATTCTAACTGCATTTGTATTTTAATTCCAAGTTGAATACATGTTATTTGTAGCATCTCATATGCCATCTTAGATTAACCGAGCCTATTCTAGCTGCATTTTTCCTGTGTTGCATTAGCCATCTTAACATGAACTAAGATCATGCATTGATTACTAACTAGTTTCTGTTTTAGCTTGGAGTACTAGGTAAGCTTTTATGCTTTAGCATCCTTGCATGCGTGTGAGTGTTTGCCATGATAGCATGCTTGCCATGAGGCTAATTGCTTATGTGATATAACTGCCTGAATGCCTGTGGGTGAAAGTTGGATTGTTTGAATTGGAATAATTCATTGAAATCCGTATTTTAGCCTACTTGCGAGTAGCAAATCTCAAATCATTTTCAAACAAATGGATATGTAATGCTTTGTTCCAAATTAGGCGATCTAGTCTATAGTTTTGTGTTGTGCGCATCACATAGTAATTCTAGCTAATTAATCGGAATAAGAACGCATGTGTTTTCAAAAACAAGATATCATGGTTAGTAGAGGCCGATCTTCGGATCGGGTGAAAGGGGGTGCTCATAGCTGACCTTTCCCAATCGCACCCAAGTTCCCGAGCCGAGGCAACTTTGGTGATGACGGACACGTGGCCTTTGGCAAACGAGTCAGGGTTTCCTAAATCTCCCCATTAAAAAATATTTAGGTGGCGACTCTGTATCTGGCAAAGCAGTCCATGTTTGGCACTTCTTTTCTAAAAATCTGTTTTCTCAAAACGATTTGCTTGATTTGAACTCTTTGGTTCAGATTAAGATCCGTGACAATTTGAGTCTGAACTGTAGAGTGAGGCCCACTAAGCGGCGTCTCTGATCGGTATGTAGCCGAGAAGTTAAACAATCTCGATTCACGGTACCGCGATCTTGATTCGATGGTCGCCGTTGGGGTTATAGTAGTTGGCTTGCAAAGCTTCGATAGCTGCAAAGAGGAAAAAACAGAAAAGGCATTAGTACAGAACGGTGAAGGAAAATAATTTGACTAAGCAGTGAGCACAGCTTACATGTCGAACTGAAGTTTTTGCTGATTTACTAACCGAGCACGTCAGCTGTTTCATAGTTTCCAGACACCCAGAAAAAGTCATCGTCGTGCATATCTTTATCCGAGGTGCCGATCACTATCTTCTCCTTGCCCGGTTTGATCTTTAGGTAATAGTTGAGTCCATCGCCAGTATGCCCAAGGGTGTACTGGCGAAGTATCTCGGCTAATCCTAGGTTCAAGCCTAGCCGGTTGTTCAGCTCGGCTATCCCGTTTATTCTTCTGTAGGTGTTGGTTGAAACTTGTGTGGGTGCTACCCCGGTGCGCCTCAGGAACTCGCACATTAGAGGATTAACCGGGAAGCGAAGGCCGCCTTCAATAATGGAAAGCACAGTAAAAGGGCATTGGTCTAGTCTACCCCAAGGGGTTGTGTTCTTGGTGCCAAGCTCGAGATGTATGTCTGCGGGGACACTGTATTCTTCCCGGAACGCGGCTAGCACGACCAGCGTGTCAACCAGGAAGCGGTAGCGCCCCATGTGAAGCCGGTTGGTTTTAGCACGGCTGTGTTGGTTTGGCAAATTTTCATTTGATGGCTGCTCGGCTATTAAGAGCCTCAGTGTTGGTTCTGGTCCACTAAGACTCTACAGTAAGAGTAAGGGTAAGGGTAAGTGTAAGTGGGAGCACGGTTGCGCAAAACGAGCTTAACTTTAGCTCGGTCAGATGGAGTGCCAGACCATCTCGGTCACAAAGGTAAACCCAGAAGCTTGGCCACTCAAGCGGACCAGATATTAGCCCGGTCGAGCGGTCAAGTACTGTGTTACCTCGGTTCTTACAGGAGTTTTTGCAAACTCACAACTTGCTCGGTTTTGGTATTTTTTGGGATCAAAAGAAGACCTGGAGACCGGTCCGCCCCAGATCCTCGCGTGTTCTTCATGAAAATTGAAGAACAATTGAGAGAGAAGGGGCAGAGGTGGTTTTTGGGAGCTACATCCTAAAACCTACTACTAGCGTGCCCTAAAACGAGAGTTTCAAATGAAAAACAATGGAGAGATTCGAAGAACTTACCAGTTTAGAGGCAAAAGTAGAATCTTCGAGCACAAACGCAGTCGAGAGCAAGAATGGTGCTTGATAGAGGGGAGGGCACTACAGCGTTGGGTCGTCTGGAACGGAAGAGAAATAGTGGGAAAGAATTGTGAAGGGGCAAGAGGCGTGTTTATAGGAGAAAAAGAACTACCAAAATTTGAATGTGAAGAGACGAGGGGGGTTGGCTGTTCAAGGCCAATGAGCGAAAGACGTGTGTCCCTATTGACGGCGGCATCAGTATTGAAGAGACAGGATGGCAAGTTGAGGCATCGACCGAGCAAATCAAGAAACCGAGCATGGGGATTAGCGCGGTCGACGTCTTATGAATTAAGAACATGTAAGCCTAGTCACGCTTGCGCGGACGGAATTAAGGAGCAATTGAGAGGGAGATTTATAATCTGGCTTTGGGCCATGGTAAATGCGGGACAGAAAGAGAACCGAGCATGTTTGGGCCGAGCTGACTTGGGCCTGTCTAGGTCCCATGTTTAGGCCGAGCTAACTGGGGCTCTCCCAGAGTTGGCCTTGCTCGGCTGAGGTCCAGGTCCCATGTTTGGGCAGAGTTAGTTTGGCCAAGATGATCATCTGCTAACCCGGGTTTCGTAGGAGCATGTTTAGTTCGGTGGGGAAGGTCTTCTGAGTACCGGCTTAACCTATGTCAAACTTGGTCTTGCCGGAATGCTACTGAGCTCGGTTGTGATAGATCTCGGTGAGCAGCGCCCTCGGACTCATTACGTAGCACGGTCATATGAGGCCGAGGTGATGTCATCGGGCTGCCCTGTGCCAGCTAATGTTGTCTGCGCGGTTTGATTAGGTGGTGTTAGCTGGATTTGTGCTGATAGATGGGAGAGCAGCTCCACGTGTCAATAGGCCAATGGGTGCAGAGTTAGGTGCAGAAAGTATATAAGTATGACTGCCCCATCCATGCTAGGATGGAACATCATTTGGTGAGAGAAACTTATATCCATTGAGCTTCTCTCTCTCTCTCTCTCTCTCTCTCTCTCTCTCTCTCTCTCTCTCTGTTTGTGCTAACTTGATCGTCGGAGGGGTTTTTCGGCAACACACTGCCGGGTAGCTCACCGCCGTTGTGTTCTCAGGTTGATCGGATAGACACGGAGTTTGGACGAAAGGAGTACGGACAGCAACGGACATTTCCTCCCTGTACAACACATTTAGTAAAAATTTAATAAGATAATAGTGTACAAATATCCCATTATCACATTTTAAGAAAAATAATATATTTAACAAAATTTTAATACGACAATAATGCACATATTAGAATGATATCTTATTGCTATATTTTGAGAATGACATATTTGATAAAAATTTACTAAGACAATAATGCACAAATAAAACATACTCACACTCGAAATATAGTGAAAGGATCTAGCGGTTTACTTTTTCAAATTCAATTAAATTTAATAAATAAATAAATAAAAAAGATCATAAGACCTTTTTATACATATTTTTTTGAAATGAGACTTTTAGATAAATTTCCCGTAAGATCAACACTGAACTCACGCGTTAAGTATGCTCATAGAAATAAATCACAAAGAATAATTTTACATAAACTAACAATCTGACTAAAAAATAAAAATGGTATAAATATAATTGATTGTCAAAAAAATAATAATAATTAAACCTCCAATGATGTTTGAAAATGTATACTTTTAATAATATTGTTAATAAAATTTTAAGTAGATGTAACTCAAGCCACAAAACTATTATCTCATGCATTAAGCCACAAAACTATTATCTCATGCATTATGTGAATCTCACAGTCACATAGGAAGATGTGAATGTCATGATTATGCAGTCTATTTACATTTTCTTACAATTTTTCAACAATCATAAAAGTTTCGAAAATGATCGAGTGCTCGAATTTGAGGCTCGAATTTTGGCTCGAAATCAAGAGAGGAAGAGAGGGAGAGGGAGAGGGAGAAAGAGAGAGGAGAGGGTCGTCTGAGAGAGAAATGCTTTGCCGTCCTCGCCTTTCTCCTCCCTAAATGGAGGGTCCTCGTCATGACCAGATCCGCCGTCCCAGCCCTACCATCGTCCTCGCCTTCCTCCTCCAGCCCCGCCGTACCCAGCCCCGCCATCGTCCTTGCCTTCCTCCTCCAGCCCTGCCGTCGCAGCCTCGTTCCCTCCCCTCCCTTCCCTCCCCCTCCTCCAGCCCCAGTTTTTATGGCCCTCTCCCTCCCCTCCCTCCTCATCCTCCCCTCCCTCCTCATCTTCTTCTTCTTCTTCTTCTTCGTTCTGTAAGAAAACTAGGAAAGAAAGAAAAAAAAAAAAAAAAATTTGACACCAAAACGACGTCGTTTTGATGTCGAGCCGCGGTTTCGAGCCGCGTAGCATAATCGATAAAAGTTTGGTTGAAGCTTTTGCATATCAAAAAGTACTAATGATCTACAAAAAGAAATACATATATGAAATTTATGCAAAATAATTTAATAGATTTATATTTTTTTATTTCAGAACTGATAAATTTGTATTTATTCATTTCAAAATGAAAGACCAATCAAAATGGTGGCTCATTACTTTGAAAATATATTTTCTATATTAGTGAGACCACAAAGTTATTTTGAAACACTATTCAGTTTGTTTAGTTTTAGTTTTTTGAATATAATTTTTTAGAAATTAAATTTTTTATTTTTCGTATTTTTTTATTTTTAGTAAATATTTTTATAATTTTAAGTAATTTTTTTTTTAGATTATTTAGATGTATCTAAATAGTAAAATATTTGTGAAAAATATATTTTAAAAAATTAATAAATACACAAAATATGAAAAATATACTGAATTTTTGTAATTTTTTTTTTTGTCTTTTTGGTATTTAATAAATTTTTTAAAGATTTTTTTCACAAATATTATACTTTTAACTGTATTAATGTTATATGTGTCTAAAAATTAAAAAAATTACTTAAAATATTAAAAAAATCAGTAAAAATAAAAAAATATAAAAAATAAAAAGTAAAATTTTTTAAAAAGTATTTTGTAAAAACTCAAACCACACAAAGTGATTATTACTTCTATATGTATGTACATAAATTAGCGGCCCATATGTTTATGTTGTTTACATCAATGGAATTACAAAGCAAATAAAAAAGGGGGAAAAAATGCACTTATTTCAAGTTGAGAGAATATATATATATATGCTCAGTTTCTTTCCAGTTGAGAGAATAGATTGATCATATAGTTGGGTCTTTGTGAGCTCATCATAGAATCTCTTTAATTTATTTTTATAATTTTTTTAAGTCTTATATAAAGATTATTTATAAAAAATTAAAATTAAAATTAAACTGATTTGATTCAATTATATAACTATGATTATCAATTCATTTTAATGAGATGATTTACACGTAAAAAATTAAACAAATGGATCTGCAAAAAGTTCATGGGCTCACAAGTGTCCAACAAGAAAGTCTAGAAGTTGGACCCTACATTTATATGCACTCATCAATATATTATATCATGTTCCCATTTCTTAGATACCATAGTGAACTCGAAATGCTAGCCCTTTCGAAATCCAAAAAGAATATATTCAAATTGTTACATGCATTTTAATTTTCATCCAAATATATATATATATATATATATATTTGTAGGGAAAATTTATATCCACCCTATCATAAATCGGCTTAATTTTATTACAAAATTTCATAATATCAATTAAACAAATGAGTAATCTTATCACAAATTAGCGTAACTAAATGTCTAAAATTTTATGGTTGATATTACAAAAGTTTGTGACTTGATTATGAAATTTTTTATTACGTTAATTTGTGACGAGATTACACAATTTGTGATAAAATTACGTCAATTTATAATAGGGTGCATATGATGTGCACCCCCATATTTTTATATTTGACTAATCAATATTGCTACCATTACAAATTAATTAATTAATTAATTTATTTTTTCAATTATTTACATGTCTTGTTATCGAATTTGTTTGACTTTAGTTAAATTTCATCGACTTTAGATTAGCCTTATATTAAATACTGATTTTTAGATCAACTCACTAAAATTTTACTATGG
This sequence comes from Camellia lanceoleosa, assembly GCA_025200525.1. Taxonomy (NCBI): domain Eukaryota; kingdom Viridiplantae; phylum Streptophyta; class Magnoliopsida; order Ericales; family Theaceae; genus Camellia; species Camellia lanceoleosa. The sequence continues at coordinate 518,437 of JANUSC010000142.1, read as the reverse complement.
TCAATCAAATATTATTGAATTATTAGTGAAATTTCATTTTATGAAATGAAATTGCACAAAGTAAGTAAAATTTCACTGATTTGGACTAAAAAAGTCAGTCAAATTTGACTAACTAATTTAATTCAAACTTAACAAAATTTCAATGTCTTTACATTGAAAGTCAATTCAACGTTTATTATTTTTAATTTCACAGAAAGAAATTTCTCAAAGTGAAATTCACAAATTTAACACGAAAATTTTACTATGATGGTGATATTGTACACTCTGAAAGTGAAATCACATTATTGGTTTCACATAAAAAAGTTGCAAGAGAGAAATGAGAGAGAAATAGATGAATGTAAGATAAGAGAGAGAGAGAGAGAGGATTAACGATAGAAGAAAGAGAAACAACAAGGTGAAGATGCTGGCAACAACAAAATAGTGAATGAGAATGTGGAGATAGTTGCGAATGCTGAATGATGGTAGAGATCTAGACCAATAAAGCACGAATGATTTAGATATAGCCCTATGAGGTTCAAACAATCGAAATAGATGTACGAACGATAGTGGAGGCGGCGTCAATGGATAATCGACAATGGCGGTAAATAGCATTGGTTGAGGTCAAATCGGTGGATAATTCGGTTGAAAGGCACCAATGGTGGAGAGAGACAATTGTAGAAAAAAATTAACTGATACAGTTATTGTTTATTATCTATATTAATACTGTGTCTGGTTGAGAGATTTGAGAAGGGATTTGAAAAAGAAAATAGAAAAAATAAATAAAATATGAATAAAATATACCTAAATAAGTGCACTTTTTGACTTTTTTGGATAAAAAAAATAGAGAAATAAAAGATAGTTGTTTGGGATAACTTTTTGATTTTTTATCAAAAAATGTGTAATAAAATATTGTATAAAATAGTAAAATTATGTTATTACCCTTCTGTCCTATGCGCACTGACAATGCTGATTGAAGGACAATACGAATTGCTTTCAAAATGATGATAACTTTAGAACATATATGTATATAGGATGAGGCTTCACGAGTACTGTTGGGCCCGTAGGGGCCCATTATGGGTCCCGTTTTGATAATCAGAACCATTGAATGTGTAGAACTCATCTAGTAATATGTGCTTGTAAAAAATCACATTGATCGAATATCGATAGCTATCTGATCGAATTAGTTTTTTGTCAACCGTTAATTTGTTCACCGTCCATTTTTTTGATATAAAACTGATTTGATCATATAGTTATCGATATCCAATCAACGAGATTTTTTACAAACATGAGTTCTATATATTGAACGGTTCAGATTATCATAACGGGACCCGTGATGGGCTCCCATGGGCCCAACAACATTGTCCCATGTATCATGACATAAGAAGTGCATCCCCTTGATTGTTTGTACCATCACTGCAGTATGCAGACAACACCATCACTTCATTACAAAAGTTGAACTTGACTTGTACTTCTTTTTGTATAAATTTGTTATTTTTATATTTTTTTTTTGTGAATAGTAATAACTTTTTGACTTTTTATCTTTATTAGACTATGCCAAACCAGTCCTGAACAAGCTTATAATTTTGCTTATAAAAATATGACACATATCGCTTATGTGCAAATTTTCTTTTGAAAAAATACTAAAAATTATAACTAATTAGACTAAATTGAAACATAATCATAAATTCAATATTAAAATCGAGCAAATTAAAATTATACGAACCAAAATATTACAAGAGTCAAAGTATAAAGACTATCGGTGTAATTTACACTTATAGCAATATTTATCCATAATCTTTTAAAATTTAAAGATTTTGAGACCTTAATTTTAAGCAAACTTTTAATATCCTATAACTCTTTAAATAAATGAATAAATAAAAACTTGTAAACAAATGTATGTCTATTTTTCTATAAAAAAAACAAAGACATACGTTAAAATTACTAATAATTGGAATATTACTAGAATGTTCCATATGCTTTTGTTAACTCAAAAAACTAGTGAATTGAATTCACAAGTATTTGCAAATGATGGAATTTAAAAAAGAAAAAAAAAATTATATGTAGATGGGAGTTAGAAAAAAAATATCAATACATGGAGGGGTGTAAGTGCAAGTGACATTTACATCCCCACAACATTTTATTTGTATATCATTATAGACACACTTATACCTTATATATTTATAATTTTTTTCTCAACTCTCACATGTAGTTCTACTTTTAAAAAATTGATACATATAGTTATGATGTAATATCAATCCAAGTTAGTGAATTGAATCAACGAGTACGAATATATATGTGATGTAACATCATTTCGATTTGTATTTCCTAAAATAGGATGCCCACCGCACTGGGAATGGCTCCATTTTATACTATTTTTTTGCTATATTCTTTTATATTTTATTTTGTGAATCTCATTTTATGTTTAAAGTCTATAATGATAATTCAGATGGAGACACAACAACACTAAATCATAATTCATATAATAATAATTTATAATTAAATTATAATCAATCATACAATTAATTATAATTAAACATTACTTATAATCAAGTTATAAGTAACATCATAATGAATAATAATTAAGTTTTTATATTTTTTTTGATATTGTCAATTAGTATGTTTGTATAATTGAATTATAACCGAAAGGGTTCACTATTATTTTATTAACTCGAATCATTGACTTCTCCCTCACCACACTATAATAACTAAGTTATAATTAATATAATAACTAAGTTATAATTAATATAACAATGTATCATATAAAATAAAATTAAAAAAAGAGGAAAAAGTCACAATTAAACATATGATATACACATAGCAGCAATGGTAGAGGACCCTAATTTTTGTGGCTCAAATGGCTCGAATTTGTCAAAACGACGTCGTTTTGACAATTTTGAGCCATTTGAACCACAAAAATTAGGACCCCCAAACATTTTTCTATACATAGTGGTGATCATAAGCCGCCCTTAGGTTGTTTGTAATAAGTATTGATTTGATTAAGGTTGGGTTAGGTAGTATTCACTTTCTCAATTTGGAGTTGACATTGTCCCTGTGGAAGGTGGTTGAGCCTAAAAAAATATTAAAAAAAAATAAAATAGACGGTTGTGTTTAGTTGAAAAATTTAATGAGGGATTTAGAAAAGAAAATGGAAAAGATAAGTGAAATATGAATAAAACATACATATGTTTGACCTAGTTTGATAGATTTTTTCATTTTCTCTTTTCAAATTTCTCCCTAAATTGCCTAACCAAAAACAGCGTAAATAAGTTATGGGGTACTTACGTGTAGATCCTAATAAGTGAACTTATTATCTAATATGTTTTATGGGAAAAATTTGTCATTAAAAAAACCATTAATTATAAATTTTAGCGACAATTTATAAAAATCATGACAAAAAAAAGTCACTAATTGTCAAAACTATAATTATTTTATTTTTTCTGTGACAAAAAATAAAAAAATCAAAAAAATCTTCCCATATAAAACTAATTTAACCAAGTTAAATTAGTCAAAATATTAAAAAATTAAGTTAAAAAAAATTCTTTCCAGACTAACCCATTGTAGTTAACTTTTCGTGATCCCGAAGCGTACCGAGGGATCACAAAAAATGTGACTACTCTCTGTTCCCTTTCTTGTTTACCAACTGACTGGCACAAGACATAAATCCTCCAAGAAAATATTTCACAACTCTAGAGCAAGAACTTTAGAACTTGTTCTAATAATATGACAACTGTGTGAGGCCTATCTTCATGTAATGTTTTGACTAGAATTTTTTATTTTTGGAAGCTATCAGCTCAGTATAACTCTATTGAGAGTTTTACTTTTAGATTATGTTTGATTCACAAGATTAATAGTGAAGTATTAATAATCCTATTAAATTAGTATAGTATTCACTATCTAATTGGATTAATATCCATTGAATTAATAATCCCACCCCTACCCCATTACTAATAATCCTACAAATTTGTTAGATTAATTATTCATTGGATTAATAATCCTAAACCAAAATATTAAAACAAATATAGGATAACTGGGTCCACGGATTAATAATCTCAATCCTATACTCTAATCCACCCAATCAAACATGCCCTTAGAGCTCTAGATCATCACTGAATCCTCAAATTTTCCTAATTATTAGTAATAGGTTCAATGCATGTCTCTGCATGTGCTTTTGAATTTACGCAGAGATGAAAAAGAATGAAAAATGACAAGAAACTCAATTAAATTGAAAGAAGTCAAGTTTTGGGCAATTATACCATACTCCATGTAGTTTTTTTTTTTTTTTTTTTTTTTGGTTTTTTGTAATTTTGTTGTTGTTGTTGTATATTAAATTCTTCCGTTAAAATTTTCATATATGATGTTTATTTAATTCAATTGTAACATCTCTTTCTAATCTTTAAAAGAAAAAAAAATGTAACATCTATTTGAAAAAAATACACTGAAATTAAGAAGTAAATCATTTAATCTTTTCAAAATAATTGAAGGGTTGGTGTTTAATTTAAAAGGGGAAATTACTTAATAGTGAGATAGAGAAGAAAAAAAAAAGGGGATTACAAAAACATTGGGGATGTAAGTGATTTTGTGATAGGATGCAAATGAAAAATTGAGAGTGCATGTCTTACTTTCACCCCTCCATATTTGGGTTTTTTTTTTTTTTTGGTCCAATTGGTAAGTAATTCTCCCAATTTAAAATGGTTCATTTTAAATGACTGCTTTGATTTCTGTCCAAATTCATAACAGATATTATTCACTCTCTGGAAGTGATTGAGGGGTTGACATTCAATTTAAAATGTCAATTTCTTTTTTAATAATCCATCTCGTACTAGATTTCTGTCAAATTTCTTAACAGAATTGGACTAAATTAACATAATATAAAAAATTAAAGGACGAAATTGGTACACTCAAAATTACATGGTTCAAATTGACATTAGGGACAATGAGTACAATTTGTAGTTTTATTTTCTTTTATTTAATTGGGTTAAGAAATGATACTTAAATAGAAAATTGTAAAAAGAAATTAAATAAAATCAATTTTTGGTTCCTTACATAAAAAATGAAATATGTATAAATGATTTTATTTTGTTTTGGAATAACCCTATATATAAATTGATGTCGTTCTAAATTTTTCTACCACTAAGATGTAAAGGTGGTAGGATTCATATTAATAATTACTTATGAACTTTTAACCCCCCCCCCCCCCAAAAAAAAAAAAAAAAAAAAAAAAAACCTATGAAATACATGCCTTTGTGTTTAATAATAATAAAAATAAGTAAGCAAATCTTTTATGTATTATTTATTTTTAAATTTTAAATTTTAATTTTAATTACAAATTCTAATGAAACTTTGAGAAACTTACATCTCGTAGATATTCATGGACAGAGTGAGTTTTTTATGCACAAAATTTTCCATAGTTACTTTCTAATGGAAGAAAGATGTAGGGGGTGAAAAAAGATGTCAAATCATTTGGTTGAGTTTTTATATTTTTTATTTTCTTAGCAAAAATTTAAATTTTTTAAATAAAAAAATAATTTATCATTTTTTCATTGTTTTCTCTTTTTGAGATTTTTTTAAAAATATATATACAGTTCTTTCACATTTATTTTAATCCAATTAATTTTAAATTTCCACAATAAAATACAAACTTTGAAAATTCATCCAAACGTATTATTCTCAAAGGTAGGGATGTAAATTTGGCCCGACCCGACCCGGCCCATGTCAGGCCCCACGGGCTCCCATCAAAATTTGGGTCGGGCTGAGCCGGGCCACGAGTCAAAAAATTAGGCCCAGACCCATGGGCATTCTGGTCTTGGGCGGGCCAAGCCGGTGGGCTTGGGCTTGGGCTTGGCCTCGGAGCTAGGGTCGAGCTTGGGTGGGCCTGACTATTTTTTTTTTGTTTTTTCGAAATTTTTCTATTAAAATTTTATTATTTTCTACTAAAAAAGACACTGGGTCTCGGGTCGGACTTTAAGCTGACTGATAGGCTGGGCTAGGCGGGGCAAGCCCATGGGCTAGTGGGGCTTCAAAATGATGGCTCAAACCCAAGCCCAGGGGCTCGGGCCGGGCCCGAGCCCAGGCCCACCTCAAACTGCGGCCAAATTTCGAACCACTCACAAATCGAAAATCATTTTTACACTCCTACGCAAAGGAAGAAGTGTGTGTGACTTCCTCTAGTACAAATTAATTATAACCTAGCACCAACATCCCACCCCACTCCACCCCACCCCACCCCATCCCAATGATGTAGATGTGAGGAAGAAAAGGATGATAACTAAACCTCCACTTGCATATGAAAAACAGTTTAGTGCTTTTTTGAAAGTTGGTAAAAAGTCAGCTTTCAGCTTTTTACTAATTTTGAGTCATATCATCTCCCACATAACTTACTCACAAAAAGACAAAATAAATTAAAAAAAACCAAAAAAACTAGCTTTTTATCAATTTTCCTTTTGAAATTGATTTTTTAATAATTTTTTTGTTGAATTTTTTTTTAAAATTTAAAAAAACGTTAACTTTTGAATTTTACTCAATTAGACAGCTACAAAAAGTTTAAAATAATAATAATAATCATAATAATAACAATAAATAATGAAAAAAAGTCTAGAAAGGACATAAAGTAAATATATATATATATATATAAGATTTTTTTGGCTTTTTTTTTTCTTTAGTATTTTTTTTCACACTTATTTACTTTTTAGATTCTTCTATATAAGATAGGGGTGAGCAATGTCCGGATTGAGATAAAACCAAAACTAATCTGTTATTTATGGTTCTTGAAAAATTGGAACCAATCCAATTCGTTTAAATCATGGAACCAATTTGAATCAATCCATTTAAACAAGAATTGGATCGGTTTAGGACCACAAATTCACATAATAAATAACAAAAAAAAATATATATATGGAACATTTTAATTTCATAAAAATATAAACATAGTATCATATTAGTTTCACAATAACAACATGTCTTTTCATAATAGTAACATACTATTCTAGAATTTAAACAAGCATAAGAAAATTGGTTCCACATAAGTATGTAGACCATTACAAATTAAAACTCAAACCAACAAATAAAAGTAATAAAAGAAGATACTATACGAGTTTAGGTTTGGATTTAGATTTTATATGGAATAAGAGAAGATACTATGCAAGAGGGTGTATAATATAAATATAGACTATTTGTATACGGTCCGGATTAGTTCCAATCTGAAACCATGAGGTTCAATTCAAATCAGACGACCTCGTCTTGATTCTAGATAAACTCTTGAATTAGCTACCGTTCTTGCTAAACCGAATCGATTATGACTAATAATTGAACTAATCGAAATCTTTGACGGATTGATTGAAATCGGCGAAATTGAATAAGTTTATCTATTATATTGCATTTCTATCTGTTTGATTGATTGATTATCTGTTTGAGTTTATGTGTTTAAACTGCTAATTGAAGGCCTTATCGGCGGCCGAATTAGAAACCGTTTAGAGTTTTGGAATCAGTAGAATATTTGTGATTTAATGGTATGTTTATCTGAAAATTGATTAGGAATGATTAAATTAGATTTAAATGAATTAATTACAAGTTGTAGCTTATCTACCAAATTGCCATGGTTAGTGGATATTTGTTTATTGATTTTCAAGAGTCTTCTTACACCCAAACAAACACTTAATCAGCCCCTATTTTTTAATCTAGCCGACCATAGTTAGAGCTAGAGAGAGATTTGAGCTCATCTTGTGAATTGCTAGAAGGACTTGAAGATTTGTAACATAGATTGCTAATTTGAGCTTGCAAGACTTGTAATTGAGACTTAGGTAAGAAAATCCATCTTCTTCTTGTTGTCTTTAAGCTTCATCTTGCATGGTTCATGCTCCATTGTAGGATTAAACCATGATTTAGTGCTAAGAAGTTGAATTATGCTTGGATTGTTGCATGCATGGTTGAATTGGTGATTTTGAGTTGAGTTCATGTGAAGATTGTCCATGCATGTCCATGTTTAAGCTAAAGTCCATGTTTTCATTTTGTTTTCCAACTATTGAGCTCAATTAAGCAAGGATTGAAGCTTGAATTTGGTTAAAAAACTCATGCATTGCATGTTTTGAAATTGTTCTTGAAAATGGGTTTGAATTTTGGATTTAATTGACTCACCTTTGGGGCTTGAATTCATAAATTGGCTTTTAAAACTTGTTATACATTGTTTTGGGATGTACTTTCCAAAATTTGGGCCCAAGAGCTCGAGAATTGGGTTGAGAATGCTTGGTTTGAGCTTGGAAGGCAAATCTGGAAATTCCAGATTTGGCTTCTTCGCTCGAGCGAAGGATCCCTCGCTCGAGCGACCAACGTTTCCTCTGAGCCACGCTCGAGCGAAGGATTGGTGGCTCGAGTGTAAAAATCGAGCATCCAGTACTTTTACTGTTTCATCAGACTGCTCGAACGAAGGATTGTTAGCTCGAGCGAGGCCTTTGATTTTGGAAGCTCGCTCGAGCGAAGAAAGGCTCGCTCGAGCGAGGCTCTTATTTCAGCAAATTATGCAAAATGTTTTCTAAGTGTATTTTTGCATCCTCATCCCATCCTAGGCATTCTTAGGCCTAGTTTAAGGCATCTTAATGAGGATTTAGACATAGAACCACACCGAGGAAATTTAGGGATTTAATTACCATCCTTCCCGACTGTGAAACTTAGCGTGTGTTCTATTTGTTAACTGTTTAGGATTGGCTCTCGGGGACGCGCTCTAGCCGCTATTAGCCCAATCTCTGTGAGTAACGATTGTGTAAAGATATGTTCAAAATGGTTATCTTTTGAATCTTGAATGACATTTATTGAACTGATATTATTTACTGAATGAACGTATGTCATGTATTCTGAACTGTATTGTGGCATCCTTAGCACTTACTGTTTACTATTACTGTTACAGAGCTCTATCGGTTCCCTTATAGAACCATACTGTTTACTAATTGATGGCCATCATTACTGTTGGGTCTGTTAAGACCCGGTCCTTTTGGACCTACTGTTTATAGGCTAATGGGTGTACCACATATGGTGATTGATTGATGAAATCTTGAAAAGATCAAAATACTGTTTAATGAACTGTTTTCATTACTGTAAGGACATTCATTCATAACCTCTTTACGCTTTATGTTATTCACTGGGCTTTAGCTCACTGTTCATATATATATGTAGGTTCTCAGCAGCCAAACCGGAGCTAGGAGCGTGGGTTGGTCCCAGCTTTTGTCAAGCGACCTATGTGCCTCACCGCGAGGTTCCGAGTTGTCATGCTATGGCTTGGGGTGTTTTTGTGTCCCCCATCGGTCTCTTCACTGTTTTGTACTCTTGTATAGATCTCTTTGTTTTCTTGTCTTTGTTATCGAGGATTAGGTCCCGTCTTGAATGTTTGTACATGATTGTATAGGCGTGTATAGATCTTTATTACAGCGTATGAATGCATGAAAAATGTTTTTGGCATCTGATTTTCACATTTCAATGGACACTAGTTACTTATCAGATTGGCTTCCGCCAGCCTCAGACTGTTTAATCAGACATTGTTCGAAGCCTTCGTAATCTCGGACATCGGCGATTCTGATGCTAAACCCATAGGGCCGGGTTTGGGTCGTGACAGAAACCAATCCGTAGATTATAGATTTTTAATTTTTCAATCCGAAACCGAATCACAGATTCAAAAAATTAATCCAAACCTATTGGATTGAATTGGACCTGATCAGATTACGAATTTTACGAATTTCTTACCCGGTCCCAATACACGAGACATACCTTACTTTCTCACACATATTTACTTTTCACACTTATTTGCCAAGCCATAACTGTATATCAAACTAACTTATGCTAAAAAATATTAGAAAATATTTTCTCAAGAAAGCACTTTTTTTTATGTTGGTGGTGATCGTGGTACAACGAAGGTAGAGGTGGAGGTGGTGGCGGTGGCATGGTGGTAGGGTGGTGGTAGTAATGATGGCAAGAGTGATAGTGGCGGTGGTGATAATGAGTGGTGGAAGTGAGAATGATGGTGATAGTGTGGAGACATTAGTAAGACTCTTCGCCTTTTAAAAGTAAAAAATATTTTCTACTCAAATAAGTTTATCTTTCGTTGACTATTAAAAATATTTTTTTATTAACTTTTCCTTTGTATTGCATTAAACATCAAAAAATAAATACAAAAAATATTTTATTTTTCGTCCAAAACAAACAGAGGATTAATATTTTATTCTAATACAAAGTAATTCCATTGTAATTTCCACGTGATTGTCTACAAGAAGGTTAAGGATATTTTGATGTTTTGGGCACGTGTCTTATCTTTTTTTTAATTATTATTGACGTTTGTCTTGCTATTTGTTTTGTATATTGAATTTTTTGTCAATAAAATTTTATTTTTTAGATAAAATAAAAAATAAAAAAGTACTCTTGAACTCTTCGGTTGAATATTTACTTTCTGAGAAAATGATTCACATAAAATATTAGAGTGGGTACAATACTAGGGAACCTAGGATGACAAATAAAATTAAGGGTAAATTACATTTATCTCTCTTGAGATGTCTGACAAATACAGAGATCTCTCCTGTAGTTTGAATAATTACAGTAATCTCTCCTACTTTACCTGACAATGTCAAGATTCTCCCATTCTGTCTATTTTGCAAAAACGACGTTAATATTTTATATAAAATGACCACATTACTCTTGCTTTTGCCTGCAAAAATATGAAAAAACCTTTTCTTCAAGACTAACATTACTGCCATAAAGTAAAAGACAAAAAAACCCTTTGCTTTGACCAACACAACCATAAAATAAAATAATTTAAAAATATTTATAATAAAAATGATACATTTAAAATAAAAATAATTTTTTTTAATTTTTAATATTTAAAAAATATATTTAAAATATTAAAAAATACAACACATAAATGTATGAAATATAATGCACATTAAATAAATAAAAAATATTTAAAATAGAAAACATTTACCCTAAAAAAATAAATTCGAAAAATTTTAAAACTTATAACCAAATAAATTTTTTCTTTTCAAAACTCATAACTCAAAATACGACTTCACACTCAAATCATGATTCTAAAAATAATTTTAAAAAATAAAATATATTTTTAAATTTTTTTTTTTTAAATAGAGTTTTGGAAAAAGCTTGGTTTTGAGTTTTGAATTGAGTTTTAAATTTGTGTTTGGTTATGAGTTTTTGAAAATAATTTTTGAATTGAGTTTTGAGTACAAACATGTTCCGAAAAAATATATATTTTTGAAACATGTTTGGTTTTCTTTTAGAATCACAATTCCAATTAGAAATTTTCAAAAATCTTTTCAAAACTCATAGAGTCTTAACCAAATATAGAGTTTTGAAAATAATGTGGAGTTTTGAGTTATGTGTTTGGTTATGAGGTTTGAAAATAATTTTTGAATTGAGTTTTATGGTTGTGTTGGTCAATTCAAAAATTATTTTCAAAACTCATAACCAAACATAAACTTAAAAAAATACAAACTTATGTTAAATATATTTTTTAAATATTAAAATTGTGTTTGTCAATTTCCGACCACACTGCCAACTTAGTACTCAACTGGAGAACACTGGCAGAATAGGTTAAACCTGAACAACTTGCAACAGAAAGAAGAGATTCCGACGGTGGCTCGTCCACCCGGGGGCACTACGACAATCAAGTTAGTAAAATATCTCTCAAAGATAATCAATAGTGCTTAACTCACTAGATAGAGCATAAAAGACATACCTTAGACCCATGGGGGTGCCTCCCTTTTATAGCCAACACAATCCTAGTCTCAATAGAAGCCTAACTCTAATGGACTTAGGATTACTGCTAATCTTGGACTCCCAGTAGGATTAGGATAAACTCTCTAAGAGTCTTGTCTTTACCCAAATTAAAGTCTTCTCCCATTCTAAGACTCTTGTCCCTTATGCGCTCATCCTGGATTTCGGTATTCTCGTAGATAACCTCGGCCTAGCCGAGATTATCTCAGCATCATGACCAGGACACGTGGCACCCCGGCTGGCACTTCGGTGACGCCTCAGCCACGTGTCGTCATTCAAAATTTATGTCCCCACAACTGCCCCTAGGTTCTATTACCTCAGCATTCTGAGGTGATGGAACCTATATCATTCCTTCCTTAAATCATGACGCCGGTTTAACTTCAACTTGTAAATTTTTAAAATTTCAACAAGTGTTAAACATGTCATCGGTTTAACTTCAACTTATAAATATTTAAAATTTCAACAAGTGTTAAATATGATCTTAGTTTAACTTCAACTTGTAAATTTTGTATAAATTTTTAAAATTTCAACAAGTGTTAAATATGACCTCGGTTTAACTTTAACTTGTAAATTTTTAAAATTTCAACAGGTGTCAAACATGTCATCGATTTAACTTAAACTTGTAAATTTTCTCAAATTTCAACAAGTGTTAAACATGACCTCGGTTTAACTTCAACTTGTAAATTTTTAAAATTTCAACAAGTGTTAAACATGTCATCGATTTAAGTTCAACTTGTAAATTTTTAAAATTTCAACAAATGTTAAACATGACCTCAGCTTGACCGGAGATGTCACCTTGGCTTCTTGCTGCTTCCTCTGGAGGTAATCCCTCAGACCCTCCTTGGTCCGTCCAAGAGTTCGGCTATCTCCAGATTTCAGCCTCTTTGGTGCACTACTTCTAGTGTCATTGTGAGTCCTTTTGGACTTCCCTTCATTGGTCGTGTCGAAACAGAGTTCCTTCCCTTGAACATCCCGATGTTCTTTGGCACAGTCTTCTTTGGTTCGACGTGTCTTCTGGGATTCTCTTCATGTTGATTCTCCATGCCTAACCTCCCGTGAAGGCCGGTGAGAATGTCCCTTGGTCCTGTCGTGCTGAGGGGCTGCAGGAACTGTTTTCTACTCCCCTTTCTGGGCACCTTTCTTGGCCGCTGGAATCGACGTATCTTATAACGGGAATGGTGGCTACATGACGTTGTTCTGCATCATGAAATTGACGACTGTTTGCAGGTCTGTCAATTTGTCCACCAATCCTTTCATCTCATCGTCCCTTCGCAGACATCTATCTTTCCATACCTGGAGTTGTCCTCGTTATAATACCTGCTCCGATCTGATTTCTTCGGTACGCCGCCCTCCTAGCCGACGTTCTTTCCTCCGTGATTCTTATCACGAGTCTTTTCGTTGCAGTTGTCTTCTTCGACGTTAAGGTCAATATGTTTTCCACTCTCAGTAGGGGTGTTGTCCCCAACCTTTTCTTTTTGTCCATCGTTGGCCATCTATTCTCCTTTCTTTTCCACAGATGGCGCCAAATTGTGGTGTGTCAATTTCCGACCACACTGCCAACTTAGTACTCAATTGGAAAACACCGGCAGAATAGGTTAAGCCCGAACAATCTGCAACAGAAAGAAGAGATTCCGGCGGTGGCTCGTCCACCCGGGAGTACTCTGACGATCAAGTCAATAAAATATCTCTCAAAGATAATCAATAGTGCTTAACTCACTAGATAGAGCATAAAAAACATACCTTAGACCCATGGGGGTGCCTCCTTTTTATAGCCAACACAATCCTAGTTCCAATAGAAGCCTAACTCTAATAGATTTAGGATTACTGCTAATCTTGGACTCCTAGTAGGATTAAGATAAACTCTCTAAGAGTCTTATCTTTACCCAAACTGAAGTCTTCTCCCATTCTAGAACTATTGTCCCTTATTCGCTTATCCCGGATTCCGGTATTCTCGCAGATAACATCGACCTAGCCGAGATCATCTCAGCATCATAACCAAGACACGTGACACCCCAGCTACGTGTCGTCATTCAAAATTTATGTCCCCACAAAAACTTTAAATTTTTTTTTTATTTTATAAATATATTTTTAAATATTTTAATTTTTTTATGTGTTTTGTTATGATTTGAGTGTAGAGTTTTGAAAATAATGTGGAGTTTTGAGTTATGTGTTTGGTTATGATGTTTGAAAATAATTTTTGAATTGAGTTTTATGGTTGTGTTGGTCAATTCAAAAATTATTTTCAAAACTCATAACCAAGTACAAACTTTAAAAAAAATACAAACTTATGTTAAATATTAAAATTTTTAAAAAAATTTATTTTTATTTTAAATATATAAGTTTTTATTTTAAATATTTTATTTTATTTTTTTAAATATTTTAATTTTTTTTATGTGTTTTGTTATGATTTGAGTGTAAAGTTTTGAAAATAGTGTGGAGTTTCGAGTTATGTATTTTGTTATGATGTTTGAAAATAATTTTTGAATTGAGTTTTATGGTTGTGTTGGTCAATTCAAAAATTATTTTCAAAACTCATAACCAAACACAAGCTTAGAAAAAGTACAAACTTATGTTAAATATATTTTTTTAAATATTAACAAATTTTAAAAATTTTATTTTTTTATTTTATTTTATAAATATATTTTTAAATATTTTAATTTTTTTGTTATGTATTTTGTTATGATTTAAGTGTATAGTTTTGAAAATAGTGTGGAGTTTCGAGTTATGTGTTTGATTATGAGGTTTGAAAATAATTTTTGAATTGAGATTTGAGTTATGTGTTTGGTTACGATTTGAGTATGAAATTGTGTTTTGAGTTTAAAATCTTAAAATTAAAAAATTAAAATATTTAAATAAAAAATATATATTTAAAATAAAAAAATAAATTTTAGTGTTTACATTGGGCACTTTAGTGTTTACATTATAGGCATTATAGGCACTTGAGGGCATTATAGGTATTTTAGTGTTTACAGTTGATGACATCAGTAGGGTCGGTTAGGTGTATAAACGACGGTCAAATTTTGGAGAAATCTTGACATTGACAGATAAAGTAAGGGAGGTTATTGTAATTATTCAAACCACAGGGGAGGTCCCTGTATTTGTCAAGAACCTCAGGAGAGGTAAATGTAATTTATCCTAAAATTAATTATGTCAACTTTCAACATATAAATTAATATTCAATATATTTAACGATAAATTATTAATAGATCCTAATAGTTCGATTTAATTTTCATTAAATCTTATCAATTCGTCGTTAGAAGTTGGTTCTATTAAAATCGTCACAAAAAATTTCTGAACTTGTCACTAAAAATTGAAAATTAGTAACGTTTTTCCTATGAATATCTTTTAAACTGTCACTAAAATTTACAATTACTGACTTTTTTGTGACGAGTTTTTTAAACTGCCGTTATAAACTAAAAATTAGTAACTTTTTTTTTTTATTTTTTTTTATCAACATTTAATAAAAATGATAACAGGACTTTTTAGTCAATAAATTCTCCTATTAAAATTTACATGCAAGTCCCTCTTTATTTCATAAGCACCGGAGTAAGGGGGAGGATTGTGACTGCCAAAATCAATCTCTACATTCATGACAGTTTAGGACTTTTGTTAAAAAAAAAAAAAACAAAAAAACACAAAAAAAAAAAAAAAAAAACAACAACAACAACAACCCTTTAGCAGCGAAATGGTTATTTGGTGGCCAACCATTTAAGATTTGGTGAGTTGTTTGGTTGCCCAAAAACTGTCATGAAAAATACATTTTTGTAGTGACATTAATTGCCTTGAAAACATAAGACAACATTTAAACTGATGTCATACTGCAGACCCGGGCATCTATCCTCATCCCTTGTTTCTCTATTCCAAACTATCTCCATATCACCTCATCAAGTTTAGGAAAACTCATTTTATGACAAGGAAATAGTTTGAAATCACCTAGACGATCTTTGTGAGATAGCCCATGAATATCAAGAATCCAGTGTGGGACTTGAAGGCTTTACCACATTTTGGCCCCCGACAATGCTAAAAATAAGGAGGACGTCAACAGGTAGTCATTGATATTTTGACACTGATATATATAAAGTTTTGTTTCTTTTCAAGTTATTAATTCTCAATTTAATTTGTTTATTTATTTTCTTGCACTGCCTGGATTAAATCATGTTACAATATAACATATTGGGTATGGTTTCTGTCAAGTCCTTAATCGGATTGAACCGTGCTGTTGGACTCATGGGGGCCCACCATGGGTCCCGTTTTGATAATCTGAACCGTTCAATGTGTAGAATTCGTCGAGTACTATACATTTGTAAAAAATCACATTGATCGGATATCTGTAACTATGTGATCAAATCAGTTTTGTATAAAAAAAATGGACGGTGAATAAATTAACGGTTGACAAAAATCTATTTTGATCACATAGCTATCGATATCCAATCAATGTGATTTTTTACAGGCATATAGTTCTCGACGAGTTCTACACATTGACGGTTCAAATTATCAAAACGGGAGCCGTGATGGGCCCCCATGGGCCCAACAGCATTGTCTAATCCGAATAAGGACTGGACAGAAGCCATACCCTAAGGTATTCTATTACGCAGTACACATCATTTAAACCACTTTTCTTATAATTTTTATGTTTTTGATTATTCAAGTCAGAGTCTAGATTTGATCAACATTGTTATTGGAAAATTAAAGAAAAAAAAACTATAATTTAGTGTAAATTTTTAAAAATAATTTCAGTTTAGTGATAAATTTTATGAATACTAATAATTAAAATTTTAAATTTTTTTATAAATTTATAATTATTTTGTGAAGACAATACTAAATTGTAAATTTTTCAAAAATTAACAACGTTCTTGGCTAGGCCTTCAAACAACACAACAAAGGCTGCCTATTTTATGGTACAATTTTTCACATTACGATGTCATATCATGCTACCTACCATTAATTATTCTGTCAACAATTCCATCATTTTTGTAAGATTTTGGAATCAAACATGTGAAAATAATTACCACCGGCGTGTTCGTCTAGTGGTTCTTCATCCTTATCTCCACGTAAATTGTCCGTGTTCCACGCTCAGGGCACAAAGTCCTTGGATACACTATGATTGTTTTTGTTTTGAGGGATTGAGTTATGTGATTGGATTAATAATCTCTCTGGATTAATAGTTTATTATTTGGTTCAAATTGAGGGATAAGGAGATATGATAGCCTTGTTTGGTTTGTTTTTCAGAAAAAAAATTTGAAAAAAATTCTCTACAAACAAATTTTTAAGAGCAATCAAACCGAGCGTATTTTTCTAAAAAAAATTTAAAATTTTGTTTAGTTACCTACTTTCCAAAATCACTCTCTCTCATACATATCAAATCAATCACTTTTTTTAAAACTCTCTCCCCAAAATAATTTTTCAAAACCATTTCTGAAAAAAAGCAAACCAAACAAATTTTCGTACTTTTTTATCTCAAAAACTACTCTACAAACACAAACTAAACACACCCAAGATTAGGTGGTGAAATGATCATTTTAACCCTTTACTATTTAATTATGTATTATATTTAGTAAAATTCAAGAAAATTTAAATGTCTCAATTTAAAAATAAAATAATTTTATTTAATTTTTTATTGATATTTTATTTATTTAATTTTTTAAAATAATTTTTTATAAATATTTTATTGATGTTTTATTTTAGAATTTTGTTTATATTTTATTTAATTTTATTATTTAAATTATAATAGATGTTTTATTTAATTTCATTATTTAATTATTATTTTTTTAAAAATAAATTTATTTAAAATTTTAATTAAAAAAATAACATATATTTTTATTAATATTTTATTTATTTAATTTTTTAAAAATAAATTTATTTAATTGTGCAAAAAATAAAGTAAAATAAAATTTTATTTAATCGAGCTAAAAATAATTAAAATATTAAAGATATGTTTAATATTGCTATTACTTAGTAAATAATTGAAAATGGTAACATAGTCATTTGAGCATTTATCTTTTTTTATAATATTCCAAACAAATATAGGATTCAATAAAATAATTCAATCTAGACATCTAATCCTATAACTAAACAAACATAGGATACAAATTCAGTCCAACTAAATAGTCCGGGAATAATGTATCACACGACTAACAGTCCGATGGATTCCAATCGCTCCTTATCCAGTCCATCCAAATAAACACACACTATGTATTCTTATTGGAAAGTTTTACAATCTTTGTATGGAGTGAGTGTGGAGTTTATGGGTGATTATTCAGTATTTTTGAAGTATAGACACGTGGTTTTTATAAAGTTTTGATTGGTAGTGAGGCGTAGGAGTTCATGATTGGGATGAAAGAATAACATAGAACTAAGTAACTGATGATTAACTTAAAAATATGACGATGTGATATTTCAAAATTATTAAATAATTTCCCGTGCTTACTGTTAAATGGGTGGAGGAACTCTTCCTTTGAATTGTATTAAATTTGACTGTCAACCGGGTTGCCAAGCGCCAAGGCCTG
This sequence comes from Camellia lanceoleosa, assembly GCA_025200525.1. Classification (NCBI taxonomy): domain Eukaryota; kingdom Viridiplantae; phylum Streptophyta; class Magnoliopsida; order Ericales; family Theaceae; genus Camellia; species Camellia lanceoleosa. The sequence continues at coordinate 500,192 of JANUSC010000142.1, read as the reverse complement.
CGGAAGCTTATGCCCCCACGGAACTTCCCTTATTACTGCTCAAAAAATAAATAAAATAAATGTGAAATTTTTTTAATTATTTTTTTAAATCAATTAAAAAAATAGAAAAAATACGCATCAATGACCTAATTTCACTACAAAAAAATTAAAGTTGTAGATCAAAATTTAAGGACAAAATCATTTTTAAGAATCAAATATTTTTGTTGCAAAAAGTGTTGTTAATATATTTTTAGTAACGAAAATTGAACATTAATGATGAATTATTATCTTTTTGAGACCAAATTTTTTGTCTCAAAAAATAATTATTTTGAGACCAAATTATTTTGTCCCTGAAAGTTTATTTATTAATGACATTTTCAAAATTTTGTAGCTAAAAACTTTTTTTTTTACTTTCTAAGAAGATTTTTTAGCGACTATCCTCACGACAGTAGAAATTGATTCCTACAAAAAATTTTAGAGACTACAAAAAATGGTCTTTAAAATTCTTATATGTTGTAATGTTTGAAAAAAAAAATTACAATGTATATGAGAAAATTTTGAATACAATCTAACATACAGAAAAAAAAAACTTACTATAAACATAAAAAAAAAAAAAAAAAGACTTATGCCATACACAACAAAAATTTACACCTCATAAAAATCAGATTTTTTTTTCCCCACTATCCCCACTATCTTATTAATTTTTTATTTTCCCTAAAAAAATTACATTTTACACAGGATCTTATTAATGGCCTTAAGAAAACAAATACTTTAATTAAAAGACTGAAATAAAATATCAGAATTTTTTTTATTTATTAATTCAGCAGAAAAATATTACATTTTACGAAGAGTTTTGCTAATGAGGTTAGGACAAAATACAAATGTTTAGAATACTTAAAAAAAATTGTACAGTACATTCTCGCAAGGTCAATTAAAAAAAAAATAAACAAACAAACAAAACTTCCAAATCTAACATCAACAATCAATACATAGTACACAAAATAAAAACAGCAACAAAAATAAAAGATCATAATGCCAAAAAAAAAAAAAAAAAACACAATCAATTAAAGGCTGATCCCACAATGTTGAAGAAATAATCAATTATGTTTTTTTTTTTTTTTTTATAGAGATCGCTCCTCTCACCTCTTTAATTAAAAGTGAACATGAGTAATCCAACTAAACGTGATGAAATATTTATATTATTTAAAATTGCTTTTTATAAACAGTATAAATAAATTAAGGAACATAAATTAAGGAACATAAATTAAGGAACACAATTTCACATCAATAGCTGGCATTATAATTGTGACAACACAAGTTGTAAAGCAAATAATAATAATAATAATAATAATAATAATAATAATTCAAAAGGCCGCCTTTCAAAAATATGAAAAATGTAAAATGTGATAAAATTCTCTATCCGAATTTCTCCCGTTACCATCTATATTATATATTAAGCAAAATAGAATTTTTAACCTCAAGCCTTGTGAGAGTTCCAATCTCCCAATCTAAATTTCTTGATTTTTTTATTTAAATTTTTTTTTTTATAGCATTTATTAACTTTTCTAAATTCCCAAGTCTTACCCTCATAATAACACTTTAATGCATTAAGAATAAGCATAAAAAAAATTCTTTGAAATCCAACACATGAATTCCTTGAAAAGTTTCAACACATATGGTTATTATCCCTCATAATAACACTTTAATGCATTAAGAACAAACATAAAATTTTTTTTTTGAAAAATCTAACACATATGATTATTATAAATATAATTATAAACACAATCTATGCATAGTACGGGTGATATGCTAATTTATTTTAAAATGAAAAGGTGAAGACGGGATCAAACATCCTTTGTTTGCAAGTCAACAAATGTGCTGGAAATATTACAATTATTGTCCTTGTTATGATAGTGGTGGTGCTACTGTTTTTGATGTTGTTATTATGGTTTTGTTAGCACATGTTTCATGCCTTTTGTCCGTTTAGCTCAATTGTTTGGTTTTCAAATTCAAAACTTATCCTGTAACTATTTGGGTTAATTATTACTATCTTATATTATTATTATTTTTATTAAAATAATCCTTATTTGGTTAAATAACCCATAAATTTTAAATAATTATCAATGTGTTTGGTTTCAGTTTTCTGAATTCAATTTTTTGAAAATTAAATTTTTTATTTTTCGTATTTTTTTTTTGTTTTTAGTAAATAATTTTAAGGTGAAGTACTAAAAAATCTCAAAATATGATCTTGTGAACAATTTAATCCTTCATTTTTTTTATTCAGCCAAAAGTTCTATTAAAGTGAAAATTATATAAAAGGATAGTCACTTATATGTTTGGATTTAATTTTTTAGGGATAAAACTGGGTTTCTCTAAATGTGAAATTACACATTTGGACAATTCGCATTATAGAGATTTTGGATTTTTCCTCATTCTAGAACAAATCCCACATTACGAACAAGAATGTAACACTCCAATATAATACTCCAATAACATAGCACTCAAATGTAGCACACTAAAAAAATTCAAAAAAAAAGCTTGGTAGCCCGAATTTGTGTGGCCTGAGTCGCTCAAATGTCTCAAAATGACAACGTTTTTGGGGTAAAACAATGTCGTTTTGAGACATTCGAGCCATGAAAATTCGGATTACCAAGTATTGTTGAAAAAACTCCTTAGCGTACTTTTTTTAAACATAAACAACATAACACTCGAAACTTTTTTCAAATGTAACATTATAATATAACATACTCTAATATAACACAAAAACAAAAAAACTCATTAGTGTATTTTTCCCAAACGTAACATTCCAATTAATGTAATCTTAAACGTAACATTCCAATCAATGTAATCTAAAATGTAACACTTCAATCAATGTAATCCTAAACGTAACACTCCAATGTAACACACAAACAAAAACTCGTTACTATATTTTTTTCCAAACGTAACACTGTAATCAATGTAATCCTAAACGTAACACTCTAATATAACACACAAAAACACTAAAAAATTTTCATCGTGTATTTTTTTCTAAGTGTAACACTCACAGTTTGAAATTATACATTTCTCCAAAACTTACTACGAATGTTTTGTACTCCTTTTCGAATGGTTTTGAAGAATCTTGTATCTTTGTTTTGGAGTGTTATATTTGGAAAAAGTGCACTAATGAGTTTTTTTTTGAGTATTATGTTGGAGTATTACACTAAGCAGTTTTTTTTTTTTTTTTTTTTTGGAGTGTTACGTTTACAAAAAGTACATTTATGAGTTTTTTTTTGAAATCTTATATTGGAGTGTTACATTAAGGAGTTTTTTTTTTTGAATGTTACATTTGAGTATGATGTTTAGAAAAAGTACACATTTGGGCAATTCGCAATATAGAGATTTTGGATTTTTCCTCCTTCTAGAACAAATCTCACATTACGAACAAGAATATAACACTCCAATGTAATACTCCAATAACGTAGCACTCCAATGTAACACATTAAAAAAATTCAAAAAAAAGTTTGGTAGCCCGAATTTGTGTGGTCTGAATGGCTCGAATGTCTCAAAACGACAAGGTTTTTGGGGTAAAACAATGTCGTTTTGAGACATTCGAGTCATGAAAATTCGGATTACCAAGCATTGTTGAAAAAACTCATTATCGTACTTTTTTCAAACATAACAACATAACACTCCAAACTTTTTCCAAATGTAACATTATAATATAACACACTCTAATATAATACAAAAACAAAAAAACTCATTAGTGTATTTTTCCTAAACGTAACACTCCAATTAATGTAATCTTAAACATAACATTTCAATCAATGTAATCTCAAATGTAACACTTCAATCAATGTAATCCTAAACGTAACACTCCAATGTAACACACAAACAAAAACTCCTTACTATATTTTTTTCGAGCATAACACTATAATCAATGTAATCCTAAACGTAACACTCCAATATAACACACAAAAACATTAAAAAAAATTTCATAGCGTACTTTTTCTAAGTGTAACACTCACAGTTTGAAATTATACATTTCTCCAAAACTTACTACGAATTTTTTGTACTCCTTTTCGAATAGTTTTGAAGAATCTCGTATCCTTGTTTTGAAGTGTTAAATTTGGAAAAAGTACACTAATGAGTTTTTTTGAGTACTACGTTGGAGTATTACACTAAGCAGTTTTTTTTTTTTTTTTTTTTTTTTTTTTTTTTTTTTTTTTTTTTTAGTGTTACGTTTACAAAAAGTACATTTAAGAGTTTTTTTTGAAATCTTATATTGGAGTGTTACATTAAGGAGTTTTTTTTTTTGGAATGTTACATTTGAGTATTATGTTTAGAAAAAGTATGCTAACGAGTTTTTTTTATTTTAAATCTTACATTTCAGTGTTATGTTTGGAAAAAATATACTAATCAGTTTCTTTGAAATCTTACATTTGAGTGTTATGTTTGTGTGTGAGTCGATTTTTTACCACACTGGCAGAATAGATTGCGCCCGAATGACCTGTAACAGAAAGAAGAGATTCTGGTGGTGGTTCGTCCACCCGGGGGCACTCCAATGATCAAGTCAGTTGTCTCTCAAAGATAGCAATTAGTGCTTAACTCACCATTCAGAATATCAAAAGCATACCTTAGACCCATGTGGGTGCTTCCTTTTTATAGCCAACACAAACCTAGTCCCAATAGAAGCCTAGTTTCAATGGACTCTAGATTACTACTAATCTTGGACTCTCAGTAGGATTGGGATAAACTCTCTAAGAGTCTTATCTTTACCCAAACTGAAGTCTTCTCTCATTCTAGGACTCTTGCCCCTTATCCGCTTATCCCAGATTCTGGTATCTTCGCAGATAACCTCGGCCTAGTCGAGATCATCTCAGCGCCATGACCAGGATACGTAGCACCTCGGCTGACACTTCGGTGCCACCTCGGCCACGTGTTGTCACTCAAAAAATATGTCCCCACAACTGCCCCCTAGGTTTTATTAACTCGGCATCCTGAAGTGATGGAACCTATATCATTTCTTCCACTTAGCATGTCGATTAAGCTCGCTTCATCATTTATTGCCGAAGTCAAAACTCGTCGGCTCAATATGACCAAGACCTATAGTCTGCTTTCATCAATGCCTTAGAACCAACAACCAAGTTCGTTCAAGTTTCTCAGCCGAAACCGTCCTCCTAGCCGAGGTATTTGCTTTATTAAATCAAGAACTCTAAGAGTTTATATTTCAACCGCTTTTACCACGCGTCTTTCCCTTACTGAGCCGTGTCTGATATGCACCATTAAGTCGCCTCGCATTTGTGTGCGCCGTCTGACAAGCACATCATCCTAGGCACACTAATTGCCATTTTGTTGCCATTCTGCGTGTTTGATCAAAATCACTTCACTCTCTCCGTCTTTTCACTTCTGCATTTTCGTTCTTGTTCAAACTTTCTCTCTTAAATTCTCCATTGCTGCTTTCGTGAAGCTTTCTGCAACCAGTTTCACTCTCTCCCTCAGGCAAGGCTTTCGTTACACTTCTTTGCTTAGTACCACCGTCTGACACCGGCGTACTTCACACCGGCCTTTTTATAATCTAAACAATCATTCTTCAATGTTAGAGTGAAGTGTCTTCTTTCCTTATTTGAATGCATTCTTTAATTTCTTTTTTCAATGTGGTTGTATGTGTCTTCTTTTTACTATTGTATGATTCTATACTTAGAATAATTTGCATGTCGTCAACATACACTTTAACTGTGCAATCTCCTCGGGATATAACACCTCGGTTATACCCACTAACGTTTCATCTTGGCTTTGGTCTAACACTTGAAAATATTTTCTATAATATTCTCACAAGTGTTATTTACAACTTGCCACTTCACTCTTTACTTATCAGGACTTCTGTCTTCTATTTTTTCAATACTTGGCTTAACTTGTAAATTTTTCTTAAAATTTCGACAAGTGTTAAACCAATCTTCCTTTAATTATAACTTCAGCTTAACTTCAACTTGTAAATTTTTCTTAAAATTTCAACAAGTGTTAAACCATCCTTTGTTTGTAAATTCCAACTCCCAAGTATCATTCTCCAGCCCTCTGCCCCCTAATGTGAACTTAAGTTCCACTTGGGTTCTCATTAAGCATGGGGCTTTGACCTTGTCACCGAGGTCAGATTCAAACAAAGAGTGGCCGAGGTTACCAACCCTGGTCTCTTTGTTAATCTGATTGGCATATACTTAGTTCCAGTCTGTGTCTGGCTCTATCGATATGGCAAGTTCAAGTTGATTCAACTTAGTTCAACTCTGTTATATGCAAGTAGGAACTTTGCCATATAATAAGTCTAAGTTATTCGTCATGTTTTAATTAGAAACATCGCCAACTTAGTTCAACTCTATTATATGCAAATAGAAACTCTGCCATATAATAAGTCTAAGTTATTCGTCATGTTTCAATCAGAAATATCGCCAACTTAGTTCAACTCTATTATATGCAAGTAGGAACTCTACCATATAATAAGTCTAAGTTATTCGTCATGTTTCAATCAGAAACATCGTCAAGGGACTGTTCAACCGTGCTATCTTCTGGTATCCCCTGTAAGCATCCATGAAGCTCATCCTTCCATGCCCTGAAGTGGCATCCACCAATTGGTCAATCTTAGGTAATGTGAAACTGTCTTTGGGACAAGCCTTGTTCAGGCTGGTGAAGTTCACACAGACCCTCCACTTCCCATTTTTTTTCTTTACGATGACTGTGTTTGATAGCCATGTTGGGTAGTTTACCTCTTGAATGGCTTTGGCCTCCAGAAGCTTGCCCATTTCCTCTTCTACTACCTCAACATGCATCAACGTAGGCCTCCTTGCTTGCTGGATGACAGGTTTGGCCTTGACGTCGGACGCTCGAGCTGAAGGTCATTCTACAAAGCTCCCCGCTCGAGCGTGAACTTTCTCGCTCGAGCGGACATCTATGTCTGCAAAAAGTTCTGGGAGCTTGTATTTCCCGCTCGAGCGGCGCCTTCCCCGCTCGAGCGGACATCCCAAATTTTGAAAAATCCAGAATTGTTCTTGAGCTTCAAACTTGCTTTCAAATCAACTTATCTTGCATATTATGGTTCAAACTTCACATATACATGTACTAACATGATCCAACACCAAATTCATTACATTATGAAGCTCAATTTCATGAATCAATCACCTGCATGTCCCAATTTACCCCAAACTTATTTCCAACATAACAATTTCATGCATTCAAAACCCATACTCTTATGAATTGTACATGCATGTGAGATATAGCTCTCATTCTCAATTCAAATGATGAAGAGATGATGAAAAGCATGGACTTCAATCAAAGATTCAACATGGATCATGTATTTCAAACTCAAACTCAAACACACAAATTCATGGCAATTTCCTACATGCATGTGTACATTGACTTCTAATTCATCAAAACAAACTCAATTCATGTTCTTTAGCATCATACAACTTTGAATTCATAAAATTACAATATTAAACTCATGAATTCATAACCAATTACTCACCTAAAAGCTTTAATCTTCACCAATTCTAGTTGAATCTTGAGTCCAGCCTTCCAATTTTCACAAACTTGAGCCAAACACCCAATGATGTCTTCTCTCTCTCTCAAAGTCGGTTCTCTCTTCCTCTAGAGAGTTGATCTCAGCCAAAATGACTTAAAAGAGGAGGAATTAAGTGTATAATGCCCCTTTTATATGAGCTCTCATAAGCACAATTAATTAAGATTAAATAATTGAGCACTATAACACCAATTTAATTCGATCCGAATCAATTTTCAATTAAATCTCACCGTAGGCTCTAAAAATTACACTAATCACAATGGCGCAGTCAATTTCGGTTTTTATGGCCGATAAGGCCTTCAATTTTCAGTTTATAACAGTAAGTTGAACAGATATTCCTACAGTGAACAGATACAAATTCAAAACCACATATATTCATATAAATGGCACACGAAATCATATTAGGCATATAATCACATTCATAATAAGGACCAATTAGTATAATACGGAACATGGTTATCACAGTCTTCCCCACTTTAGGAAGTTTGGTCCTCCAAACTTATTTTACCTTCGTCGAGAAACAAATGTGGATAGCATAGTCGCATTTCATCCTCTTTTTCCTACGTGGCATCCATTCCGTAGTGTTCTTTCCATTCCACTTTCACCATTGGGATGGACTTGCTTCTCAATTGTTTCACATGCCGGTCAATGATTCGTTCCGGCCACTTGGCGTACTCCATATTTTCATCAAGAGCTACGCGGTGATAATCAATCACATGAAACGGGTCTCGAAGATAACCTCTTAACATCGACACATGAAACACATTATGGATTTGCTCGAATCCCGGTGGCAAAGCGACTCAATAAGCTACTGGGCCAAGGCTTTCCAGAATTTGAAATGGCCCAATATAACGGGGCGACAACTTACCCTTCTTTCCAAACGTGGCTTGGCCTTTCATCGGAGTCACACGGATAAATACATGGTCACCAATCTCATACTCAAGAGGTCTTCTTCGAACATTTGTATAATTCTTTTGCCGGTTCTGAGCTGTTTTGAACCTTTGCTGAATGGTTTTGATTTTCTCAGAAGTGTTTTGCACAATTTCGGGCCCAAGTAAAGCTCTATCCTCGACTTCTGTCCAACAAATTGGTGATCTACACCTTCTACCATACAAAGCCTCGTATGGTGCCATACCGATGCTGGAGTGGAAGCTGTTATTGTATGCAAATTCTGCAAGTGGCAAATAGTCTTCCCAACTCCCCTGAAAATCCAAGGCACACATCCTTAGCATATCTTCTAACGTCTATATGCTCCGTTATGATTGCCCATCTGTCTGCGGATGGAATGCAATACTAAATCTCAGTTTTGTTACCATAGCTTCCTGCAAACTCTTCCAAAATCTAGATACAAATTTCGGATCTCTATTTGACACAATAGATACCGGAACTCCGTGTGAACGGACAATCTCATCAACAAATATTGTAGCCGGTCTATAAGCATTAAATGTAGTTCTAACTGGTAGAAAATGTACAGACTTAGTCAGTCTATCAACTATAACCCAAATAGAATCCACACCTCGAGGAGTCCGAGGTAGACCGACAATGAAATCCATAGTCACATGCTCCCACTTCCATTCAGGAATAGGGAGAGGTTGAAGTAGACTGTCCAGTTTCTGATGTTCAGCTTTAACTTGCTGACATTGAAGACATTTGGACACATATTCTGTAATCTCTCTCTTCATTTTAGGCCACCAATAGCTTTGTTTCAGATCCCGATACATTTTATTGTTACCCAGATGCATAGCAAACACTGATTTGTGGGCTTCATCTAAAACCCTTTTTTTTTTTAGTTCTGGAATATCTGGAATACACATTCTGTTTCAAAATCTCAACACTTCATTTTCAACGCTAAACTCTGCTTTCGGACTTGTCTCAAATTCATCAATCACTTTCTTGAGGAATTCATCCTCTTTTTGTTTCTGTTTAATTTCATCAATGATTGCCGGTTCAGCTGAAATAGTGGCTATCAATCCACCCTGTTCACACAATACCACTTCAATTTCAGACTTCTCAAAATCTTGCAAGATTTCCTTCTGTTTAGTAAGAAAACAAGCCAAGTTCCCCATCGATTTTCTACTTTGGGCATCAGCAACTGTATTAACTTTCCCAGGGTGATACTAAATCTCAAGATCATAATCTTTTATCAGTTCGAGCCATCTCCTCTGTCACATGTTCAACTCATTCTGCGTAAAGAAGTATTTCAGACTTTTGTGATCCGTGTAGACTTCATACTTTGCCCCATACAAATAATGCCGCAAGATTTTCAAAACAAAAACAACTACGACCAATTCTAAATCATGTGTTGGGTAGTTTTTCTTGTGTGGTCTCAGCTATCGGGAGGTGTAAGCAATAACCTTTCCGTTCTGCATTAATACACAACCCAAGCCTTTATAAGACGCATCACTGAATATTACAAAATTTTCTGTACCTGTGGGCAATGTCAATACTGGTGAGTGGTCAGTCTCGTTTTCAGTTCATGAAAGGCAGATTCTCTTTCGTCGTTCCATTCAAATGATTGCCCCTTACGTGTCAACTGGGTCAGAGGTACAACTATCCTTGAAAAGTTTTTCACAAACCTCCTGTAATACCCAGCTAAGCCCATGAAACTACGGACCTCTGTTATATTTGTCGATGTAGGCCAATTCACAATTGCCTCTATTTTCTACAGGTCCACTGAAATTCCTTCCTTGTTAATCACATGCCCTAAGAAAATAATCTCATCCAACCAAAACTCACATTTCTTTAGTTTAGCAAATAATTTCTTTCCTCTGAGTGTTTGCAGGATAGTTCTCAAATGATGTTCATGTTCAAGTCTATTCTTGGAGTATACCAAAATGTCATCAATAAAAACCACAACAAATTCGTCAAGGTAGGTTTTAAAAATTCGGTTTATTAAGCCCATAAACGCTGCCGGAGCATTAGTCACTCCAAATGGCATAACAAGATATTCAAAATGACCATACCTCGTTCTGAATACGGTTTTCTCAACATCTTCCGCCTTTACTTTCAACTGATGATACCCGAATCTCAAATCAATCTTGGAAAACACTTGTGATCCCTGCAACTAGTCAAACAGGTCATCAATACGGGGTAGGGGATATTTATTCTTTATTGTTATCTTGTTCAGTTCTCGATAGTCGATGCACAAACGCAAAGTTCCATCTTTCTTCTTTACAAACAACATTGGTGCACCCCATGGTGAAGTGCTAGGTCGGATAAACCCTTTGTCAAGTAGGTCTTGCAACTGTTCCTTCAGTTCTTTCATTTCAGCAGTAGCCATTCTATAGGGAGTTTTAGAAATAGGTTGGGTGCCTGGCATAATCTCAATTGTCAACTCTATCTCCCTGTCCACCAATTCCCCTGGTAATTCATTTGGAAACACATCTGGAAATTCTCTAACAATAGGGATACTATTCAATTCAACATTTACAGATTGTTCAGACAACACATAACACAAATAACCCTAGCATCATTTCCTGATTAGTTTACATGCCTTCATTGCAGATCTTAAATAAGGTGGAGGCACTACCCCGTTACCCACAAACACAATTTCTTTTTATTCTGGTGGTCTAAACACAACCCGTTTTGTCACACAATCAATGGTGGCACAGTATTTGGTTAACCAATCTATGTCTAGAATTACATCAAAGTGCCTAAAGTTCAAGGGCAACAAATCCATATACAAAATGGCATTCCCAACACGCATGTCACAAAAACGATATACAGATTCACACAATACAGATTCCCCAGATGGAGCAGACACACATAGTAGATATGGTAATAATTCTAGAGGTTTACTCAGTCTAGATGCAAATGCGCATGTCACAAAAGAGTGTGTTGATCCAGAGTCAATTAACACAAAAGCATCCTGATTTCATATAGAAATAGTACCTGAAACGACTGCGTTGGCATTCCGTGTATCGCCCGGAACAAGCGCAAAAACTCTCCCTTGTCTCACGGTATCTCTGGTGGTAGTAGATCTCATAGCATTTCCCGACTTCGGGATTGATGCAGTTGAGCTAGCAGCTAGCTTCCCTTTGTTCTGTTTACAATCTCTGGCCATATGCCCTTGTTTACCACATTTAAAACAAGCTCCTGACACATGGTAACAAACCCCACGATGCCTTTTACTACAAATATTGCATATAGGAGATGTATCTCGGGAAGAATTCGAAGTACTTAAAGAGCCCCGTGTTTTGCTTTTTTGAAAATTTTTTCTTTGAGAAGAAGCCTTGCCTTTTGTTGTCTTTCCAGTCAGTTGTTGACTTAGCCTATCTAGCTATGTTATCTTCTGATATTATGGCCCGGTCTAGCACCCCAATATAGGTTTCCAGTTTCAAGACATTCATCTTTTCTAAAATGTCGCTTCAAAGCCCACCTTCAAAATGCCTCACTTTCTTATAATCAGTATCAATCACATATGGTGCAAACCTGGCCAATTCAGTGAATTTGGCTTCATACTCAGCCACCATCATAATGTCTTGTTTTAGTTCCATGAACTCTGATACTTTCCTGTCTCAGACATATTGCGGGAAGTACTTATCATAGAAAATTTCTAAAAATTTGGTCTAGTCAACATCCTTATGATTCTCACGCATTAACATCCACCATTTTCTTGCTTCATCTTCTAGCATAAAGGTGGCGAGAAATACTTTCTGTGTCTTCGAACAAGGGAACACTTCAAATAGCTTTTCGATGCCGAGGACCCATGCTTCGTCTTTCAACGGATCTAATCCCTCATGGAACTGTAGTGGTTTCATTTTCTTAAACTCTTTGGTGAGAGCTATTATTCGATTATCATTCTGTAAGTCTGGCACAGGAGGTGCTAGAGGTGGAAGTGGAGGATGTGGTTGCTACCACTGTTGTTGTCAATCTTGTTGTTGCCTCAATGTTTCTGCCATTTCTTGAATCAATCTTTCCATTTTATCCATTCTGGCAGTAGAAGACTCCTCTATCTCATCACCTCTTGTTCTCACTATCTGATTAAACTTGCATCATACTTTATACAAAAGATTCATAGGTATGTATATACTAAAGAGCATACATATTCAAATAATTGCAATGCAAGCAAATCACAAACTTATAGCACATAATCGTTCATATTAAAACATTTAAGCGTATTCTCGATGCCTTCAAATTCATACTTATCACATGAATGCATCCTAGATCTTTTCTAGACGCTTATTGCTCATTTGGACAAGTGTGTAAGTTATTAACTCGTGCTCTGATACCACTCTGTCATGACCCGAACCCGCCTCCATGGGTTAAGGACATAACCGGCCAGTAATCATGAGATTACCTACGGCCTTAAACCAAATTAGATATATTTTAACAAAGTTAAGGGGCCAAACAGAAGCAATTTCAAACTTTTGTCTGCAGAGCTGTGCTTACATGGCACGTCATAACAATCCATACATAAACATGTTAATAACTCACATCAAGATATGTAATGACACAACATTCTGTACATACAAGATCATTCAAGTCTAAGTCAGCCAATCAAAACTATATACAACTGTAATCCAAAGTTCTCGCCAATATGACAAAATATAATAAATAGCAAAAGGGCGAGGACAAGTCTCGTGCGTGAGACGTACGGGCTGACTCTTCAAAACCTTGATTGTTTCTCACAAGCTTCACTGAGGCTGGGTTTGGACCTCCCTTGACTCACCTACAGACACATGAATGAGTGTGAGCGAAAGCCCAGTGAATAATATCTAATAAGGAATATACACTAACGGTATTTTGAACGACATGCACCAAACGTCCTTGGGCCTAATTTGTATTTCTATCTAGTGTATATATATATCAAGTAACTACGGTTTCAAACACATCAGATGGCCTCGGGCCGAATCCATTCACGTCAAACGGCCTTTGGCCCATTTATTCTTTCATTCATGTTGGACTGGCCTTTGGCCCATTCATTCTATTATTCATGTCAGACTGGCCTTTGGCCTAACCATTCCATCATTCACGTCAGACTGGCCTTTGGCCTATTCATTCTATCATTCATGTCAGACTGGCCTCTGGCCTATTCATTCTTTCATTCATGTCAGGCTGGCCTTTGGCCCAACCCTTCTTTCATTCACGTCAGACTGGCCTTTGGCCTATTCATTCTATCATTCATGTCAGACTGGCCTTTGGCCCAACCCTTCTTTCATTCATGTCAAACTGGCCTTTGGCCCAATCATTCTTTCATTCAAGGGGCATAGCAAACATTTGTCCACCATTCAAATTAATGAACTTATAAGACTTACATAGAAGTAAGCAATTGGACAAACAACATACTTTAGATATCTTTATTAAGATATTACTCACAGTGATCAGTTGGATGATTTGCCTTGGAGCTCGACCTTACACATTCCATGAACACAATGGGTCACAAACAATTCAATCCGTTCTTAATTCACATATTCCTCTCTAAGCTTCATTTTTATCCTTTTAACTTATTTAAAATGCTTAATGCATGCCTAAGAGTACTTAGAAGTGAAAGAGAATGAAAAATGGAACACAGAACACATTGACAAAATTTCAGAAATAGGGGTCCCCGCTCGAGCGGACCCATTATGTCTGCAAAAGTACTAGTTGCCTCGTTTCTACGCTCGAGTGTGAATTCGGACGCTCGAGCTGAAGGTCATTCTACAAAGCTCCCCGCTTAAGCGGACATCCCAAATTTTGAAAAATCCAGAATTGTTCTTGAGCTTCAAACTTGCATTCAAATCAACTTATCTTACATATTATGGCTCAAACTTCACATATACATGTACTAACATGATCCAACACCAAATTCATTACATTATGAAGCTCAATTTCATGAATCAATCACCTACATGTCCCAATTTACCCCAAACTTATTTCCAACATAACAATTTCATGCATTCAAAACCCATACTCTTATGAATTGTACATGCATGTGAGATATAGCTATCATTCTTAATTTAAATGATGAAGAGATGATCAAAAGCATGGACTTCAATCAAAGATTCAACATGGATTATGTATTTCAAACTCAAACACACAAATTCATGGCAATTTCCTACATGTATGTGTGCATTGACTTCCAATTCATCAAAACCAACTCAATTCATGTTCTTTAGCATCATACAACTTTGAATTCACAAAATTACAATATTAAACTCATGAATTCATAACCAATTACTCACATAAAAGCTTTAATCTTCACCAATTCTAGTTGAATCTTGAGTCCAGCCTTCCAATTTTCACAAACTTGAGCCAAACACCCAATGATGTCTTCCCTCTCTCTCAAAGTCAGTTCTCTCTTCCTCTAGAGAGTTGATCTCAGCCAAAATGACTTAAAAGAGGAGGAATTAAGTGTATAATGCCCCTTTTATATGAGCTCTCATAAGCACAATTAATTAAGATTAAATAATTGAGCACTATAACACCAATTTAATCTATTTAATTCAATCCGAATCAATTTTCAATTAAATCTCACCGTAGGCTCTAAAAATTACGCTAATCACAATGGTGTAGTCAATTTCGGTTTCTATGGCCGATAAGGCCTTCAATTTTCAGTTTATAACAGTAAGTTGAACAGATATTCCTATGGTGAACAGATAGAAATTCAAAACCATATTTATTTATATAAATAGCATACGAAATCATATCAGGCACATAATCACATTCATAATAAGGACCAATTAGTATAATACGGAACAGGGTTATCACAGTTTGCTCTCAAGAACACCTCTAGCTCTTTTTCCTTTTCCTCTTCCTCGGCCAAGCTCGAGCTGAGAAGAAAGAAGCGCTCTTCATCCCCTTGCTGGACAAGAATTTTCTTCAGGACTTCCTCACTCTTCTCGGCTGGCTCTTTGCCGACGTCCTCCAAGACTTCCACATTCTCATCCTTAGTCTCTGTTGTTTTTGCTTCTCGTATGTTGCAGGTAGATTTCATTGCTGCCATGGAGCAATTCTTTGCCTGCAATTGATCCCCTCTAACCTCCTCTATTCCATGCTCTGTTAAGAACCGCAATAGCTGATGCAATATTAAGGGGATAACTTCCATTGCATGTAGCCATGGCCTTCCCAGGATAGGATTATAAGGGGAGGGGGTGTCGATTATGGTGAACTTTGTTTTTATCTTCTTGGTTCCAGTCTGCACCTCCAAACTTGCTGCTCCTAAGGGCCACGTCGGCATTCCATTGAACCCAACCATTGGGCCATTGGATTACTCCAGATCATCTTGGTGAAGGCCAAGCTCCTTGTAACACCTGACATACATGATGTCACAAGAGCTACCCTGGTTAACTAAGATGCACTTCACTTGGCACTCTCCAATTTGGAGGGATATTACCAAGGCATCGTTATGTGGATGCTGCACTATCTCTAAGTCGTCTTCAGTAAAGGACACCACTGGTCCTTGGCACTCGTCTGCCCTAGGTCTTTTTTGCCTGACTTGGTACACATGCTGCAAGTGTTTCACCTTCTGAGTCTCTCCACGTATTTCATTCTGATTAACCTTTGAGTGAATTACATTGATCATCCGAGGTCCGCCTGCCTGCGGTTGTGGTGCCGAAGGACGCGATGCTCCCGGTGTCGGAGCTAGTCTTGCTTGCTCTTCCTTTGTCCTGGCCTCGTCTACAAGGTCCCTTAAATGACCTTGTCTTACCAAGTCTTCCAGATGTGCCTTCAGAGCTCTGCACTCCTAAGTCAGATGCCCATCTTCATTGTGGTAAGCACAGTGCTTGTTAAGGCTTCTTCCCATAAACTCACCCGGAACCCTTGCTGGTGCTCTATAATAGGGCTGATTTCGGATTTTCTCCAAGACTTTGTAAACTGGGATTTGGAATATGGTTGTGACTGCCTGTGCAGCCCTTAATCCTGTCTCTTGCTTGTTGTACCCAGTGTTACTTCGGCCTCGCTTCGGCGAGCCGTTTATTTTTTCTTGTTTTGAAGCCTTAGTCCCTGGCGTGTCTTCCTCGACCCTTGCTTACTTTTATGCTCTTTGGCAGTGTCTTTGCTAATGACTTTCGAAGTAGACAGTCATCTTTCAGGCCGTTCTTAAAGTACACGACCGCCACCTCTTGGTTGCATCCTAGTATTCAGTTGAACACCTCATAATACCTCTTGGCATAAGCCCTAAGGCTTTCATCCTCACTGATTCTTAAAGCCATCAAAGAGTCCACCCTCAATGGCTGTAGTTTGTTCATTACAAACTTGGCCATGAACATCTCGGTTAGGCCTTCCCAGGTTTTCACAGTTCCTTTCAGCAACTTGTGAAACCAGTCTGATGCGATTTCTTTAAAGGACGAGGGGAACACCTTGCAGAGCAACGGCTTGTTCCCGGTGTATAATGCCATTGAGTTCAGGTACAAACCGACGTGAAAATTCGGGTTAGACTTACCGTCGTATATCTAGAACCTCAGCATGTGAAACCTCTTCGGGGCTTCAAATTTGTCCAATTCTACCGAAAATGGTGTCCTCGGCTTGACCGGAGAAGTCACCTCGGGATCTTGTCGCTTCCTTTGGAGGTAATCCCTCAGATCCTCCTTGGTCCGTCCAGGAGCTCGGCTATCTCCGGATCTCAGCCTTTTTGGTGCATTACTTCCAGTGTCATTATGAGTTCTTTTGGACCTCCCTCTATTGGTCGTGTCAAAATAGAGTTCCTTCTCCTGAACATCCCGATGTTCTTTGGTGCAGGCTTCCTTGGTTCGACGTGTCTTCTGGGATTCTCTTCTCATTGATTCTCCGTGCCCAACCTCCTGTGATGGCTGGTGAGAATGCCTCTTTGCCCTGTCGTGCTGAGGGATTGCAGGAACTGTTTTCTGCCCCCCTTTCTGGGCATCTTTCTTGGCTGCTGGAATCGATGTATCTTGTAATGGGAACAGTGGCTGCATGACGTTGTTCTGCATCATGAAATTGATGACCATTTTTAGATTCGCCAATTTGTTCACCATTCCCTTCACTTCGTCGTCCCTCCGCAAACATCTTTCTTTCCATACTTGGAGGTCGTCTTCGTTATAATATCCGCTTCGGTCTGATTTCTTTGGTACGTCGCCCTCCTGGGCGACGTCTTTTTCTCCGTGATCCTTATCACGAGTTTCTTCGTTGCAGTTGTCTTCTTCGACGTCAAGGTCAACATATTTCCTACTTCAAGTAGGGATGTCGCCTCCAACCTTCTCTTTCTGTCCGTCGTTGGCCATCTATTCTTCTTTCTTTCCCACAGACGGCGCCAAATTATGTAAGTCGATTTCTGACCACACTGCCAAACAGGTACTCAGTTGGTGAACACTGGCAGAATAGATTGCGCTCGAACGACCTGTAACAGAAAGAAGAGATTCCAGCGGTGGTTCGTCCACCCGGGGACACTCCGACGATCAAGTCAATTATCTCTCAAAGATGGCAATTAGTGCTTAACTCACTATTCAAAATATCAAAAGCATACCTTAGACTCATGTGGGTGCCTCTTTTTTATAGCCAACACAAACCTAGTCCCAATAGAAGCCTAGCTTCAGTGGACTCTAGATTACTACTAATCTTGGACTCCCAGTAGGATTGGGATAAACACTCTAAGAGTCTTATCTTTACCCAAACTGAAGTCTTCTCTCATTCTAGGACTCTTGCCCCTTATTCGCTTATCCCGAATTCCGGTATCTTCGCAGATAACCTTGGTCTAGCCGAGATCTTCTCAGCGCCATGAGCAGGACACGTAGCACCTCGGCTGACACTTCGGTGCCACTTCGGCCACGTGTTGTCACTCAAAAAATATGTCCCCACTGTTTGAAAAAATTATACTAAAGAGTTTTTTTTTTTTTTTAGTGTTACATTTGAGTGTTACGTTTAGAAAAAGTGTATGAAAATGTTTTTTTGAAATCTTAAATTTAAGTGTTACACTAAGGAGTTTTTTTTTTTTTTTTTTTTTTGAAAAAGTACATTAAGAAATTTTTTTGAAGTCTTACATTGGAGTGTTATATTTGAGTGTTACAATTTAAATTATACGTTTGCCCAAAACTTCCTAGTTAATTTTTGTATTCTTTTTGAAATATTTGAAGAATTCCATATTTCAAATCATTTATAGTACTTTTGAAATGTTTGAAAAATCTCACAATTCAAGCCATTTCAAATAAAAAAAAGATTCTTATATAAAAATTAATCTCAAATTTGATTCCCATATATTGTGTATCTTACCTTTCTAGTTAAAAAAATAAAAATAAAAATGAATTAAGAAGAAGAAGAAGAAAACATAGTAAAAATAAGCGTATAATCGTAAATCTAATTTCCATAAAATATATTAAATCTCCCTTTCCAAAATCAATGGAACTAATTGGTTTATAAGAAAACTCTTGGGACTAAACCGTTCACCATTATTAAACATGGGATTTATCAGCACATTTTTCATAATTTTAAAATTTTAAGCAATTATTTTACTTTTTAATATGCACATTACTTAAACGTATCTAAATAGTAAAATATTTGTGAAAAAATATTTTAAAAAATTGATAAATACACAAAAATACAAAAAAAAATATACTGAATTTTCATATATATATATATATATATAAATTTGGTATTTAGTGAATTTTTTAAATATTTTTTCACAAATATTATACTTTTAAGTGTATTTATGTTAGGTGCGTCTAAAAATTTAAAAAAAAAACTTAAAATATTAAAAAAAATCATTGAAAACAAAAAAAAAATGAAAAATAAAAAAATAAAATTTTCTAAAAAATATTTTCTGGAAATCAAAACCAAACAAACTGCATATATTGGTCTTTTTGACTAAACATATCTACCAATAAGTTTTGCTCCTACTTTAAGTTGTTACATCATTTTTCATTGCAAACTAGCACATAAATTAAAAATTAATAAAAACTCATAAAAAGAAGTCAAAATGTCTCAATTATTTATTACTTTAATAGATTCCTCAGTATCATTAACAATAACAAATAATCATTTCCCAAACAAAAAAACATACATTTAAAAAGTTGAAAATTTTCTCACTACTAAAACAAGAGACAAATATGTAAAAAAATAAAATAAAATAAAAAATTATTCAAGATTTATGAGTAAATAAATCCTGATGGAATAAAGAGTGACCACACCATAAATTGGTATGACTCACTTCACTGAAACTTCTCTCTCTTGCAGTGTTATAAACCTTCCCGCAAGAATATTGAACTATCCGTTAGTTGGTTAATAATTTGAATTCAAACCTTAACAGACACAACTCTGTGAAACGTGGCAACTGTTATTAGATTATACCTATTGCCAAGAGTCTCCTATTTATATATAAATAGTGACAACAGGTTCTGAACTAGCTATAAAAAAGAACTACAAAGTTTACTATTTTTCTATCTTTCGGATATTCAACATTCTTGCGTGATAAACATCCTCACGGGTATTTCGATCGATTGCCATTGATAGATAGATCATCTTTCAGTGGTATCAGATCACAGTTACCCATTATCGTAGATGTCGAATTTTAGTCCGAAAGAAAGACAAGTTTCTGAAATCTTTTTGCCGAAAATTCAGAAAATAATTGATCAACAATCTTCGGCATTGGTGAATTCTGTTTGTTTATATAATTATCACCAACGTGTCGTATTCCTAGAATACTATTCGAAGAAAATAACTGTTGGTCGCGTTGTTGTTCCGAACCTTGCTGAAAGTGAAGCTGAATTGCACCGTTGGAAGAAATTTTACAAAATATTTTTCGGTTCCAATTGGGTCTCCAAATTTGCTCCTTCTTGTTCTTCACAAAATTTTGATCACAACAGTGTAATTCGTTGTGAAAAACGGAAAAAAATTTGATCCACAAAATTCAACTTACAGTGTTTGGACTCCTACCCCCACCGGAGAAGATGATCTACAGTGCCTAGAAAAAGAAGAAGAAGACTCTGTTTTGCAATTCAATAGGGTTGGGCTGAATTCAAAAATTAAAAGAAAAGGCCCAAAAATTAGGACCACAACAAGGAAATCAATTCCTTTAGGCCTGAAAATTAAAAAGAATTTTGATCAGTCCATTTACTCAGGCGCAGCCCACAGCCAGGCGGAGCCTAATCCAGAGACACAGCCAGCCCAGTACACGGACCAGCCCAGTGTGCCAACCCAGCCAACCCAGCGCGCCAACCCACATGCTAACCCAGGTCCGCGCCCAGATCCGCGCGTCGACCCAGTGACCAGCGCCCCGCGCCCGGACCCGAGTTCGTCTGCCTTGCCTGACCCGCGCGTTGACCTGCGCGTTGACCAGTGGTTCACGCCGGTTCGGTCTCAGCCCAAAAGCCGGGTCCAAGATAAGACTGATGCAAGACTTGGTCCACTTGGTTTTTTGGCTCATTCTCGCTCATTTCAAGGTTGTTGTCAGTCATTCAAAAGCCAAAATTTTCAGCATTCTTCTAAGAATTTTTTCGTGGATCATTGTACTAAATTTTCTAAAAACAAAATTCGAGGAGGAGGCTATCCAAGGGTGTTACCAAGGAAAACATCCAAAGGAACATTATTTAAAAGGCACCATTGTGTTCCTTGGGCTCATAATTATTATTACAATACTTATAAGCAAAGTATTGGGTTTTCTAGGTCTTTGGGTTTTCATCATTCTTCTTACCCAAGGCATCAATATCGTTCTATTCCTTCACATCATTTTCATCACAGGGGCTGATTTAACAACTACAAGGCTTTTCCTTATTGTTGTTGTTTTTTTTTTTTTTTAAATTTTGCTTTTTTTTATTTTTAGTTTAGTATTGTAATATTCACATTTGAATTTTCATAGTATCACATTTTATTTTTAATATGGCTATTAAAAATACAATGGATTCTTCGAGAATCGAGATGCTAAATGGAAATAATTTCCGAGCATGGAAACGTCACATATCTTATCTTCTTACACATGAGAAAACATTGCATACTTTATCCACTTCTAAGCCAGATGATGATTCAAATTGGTTCCAAAATAAATGGATAAAAGATGATGCAATGGCAAAGGCAACTATGTTACATAATATGAAAGATAACATAATTCCGCTCTTTGAAGAACATGAAACGGCAAGACAACTAATGAAAGCACTAGAAAGTAAGTATGGAGTCCGATCGGATACCCAAATTCAATTGCTCTTGGACAAATATAATAATACTCGTATGAGTGATAATGATAGTGTTGGTGATCATGTTAATCAAATGGAATTAATTGCTAAAGAATTATCCAATGCTGATCACTCTTTGTCGGACAAGATGCAAGTAACTACTATACTCAATAGTCTTCCATTGTCTTGGGATCATGTTATCACATCTTTAACTCATAGCGGACGAGAGATTTCAATGGTCACATTGCCTGTACTCTTAGTTTTGGAAGAAGAAAGAATGAAGCGCAGGCGTAAAGAAGGATGTCTTCTAACTTGTTGATGGCATAATCTTCACCACAACCACAAAATAATACCCACACTCCATTCAACAAGAAAAATACGACTTTTTTCAAGAAAAAATGGAAGAAGGGATTTCAGAAAGGATGGAAGAAACCACGAGAATGGAAAAAACAACAACATCACAAGCCTCAAATTAGCCCATGTTATAAGTGCGGTCAAAAAGGGCATATCAAAGCCAATTGTCCTAAGAAGAAACAGCCAAAAGTGAATAACCCTATTGCCATGACAGTTTCTGAAGCAATGGTACTTGAACCTTTATCGAATTCATGGTGTATTGATTATGCTGCAACCAGGCATATTGTGCAAAATAAAGACATGTTCGTAGAATTTACTAAAAAGAAGGTTGGTGAACACAGAATCTACATGGCCAACAACTCTTATAGTGATGTTTTAGGTATGGGAAATTGTCAATTCTCTATTAATGGGACTTCTATTGTGCTTCATGATGTGCTTTATGTACCTAACATTCGGCGAAATTTAATTTCAGTTCCGGTGTTAACTCAAAAAGGTTTTGAGGTTACTTTTAGGTTTCACACAGTGTTGATTAAGAAAGGGAGTGTATTAGTGAAAGGTGTAAGAGTGAATGACATGTACTCTCTTCCTATTGATAATAAAGTATGTATTTCTGATTATTTACATGCTTCTACTAGTAATAGTTCTTATTTGTGGCATTTAAGGTTAGGTCACATTAATAAAAATAAAATGTCTCGAATGTTTAAAAGTGGCTTATTGCCTAAAGTATGTTCTGATGATTTTGATATATGTGAACCATGTATCAAAGGTAAAATGACTAGCAAGCCATGTATTAGACATTGGAAATCATCGGAATTACTTGAAATAATTCATTCGGACATTTGTGGGCCTTTAAGAACTAAAACTCATCGAGGCATGGAATACTTTATTACTTTCACTGATGATTATTCAAGATATGGACATATCTACCTTCTTAAATACAAATCAGAAGCAATTGAAAAGTTTAAGGACTATAAATTAGAGGTCGAAAAACAACTTGGTCGATCCATTAAACACTTGAATAATGATCGAGGTGGCGAATATGAAGCCATGGATTCTTTCTGCAAAGAGCATGGCATCAAACATTTGTTTACAATGCCATATACACCACAACAAAATGGGGTTGCAGAAAGACGAAATCGTACTCTCATGAAAATGACAAGGTCTATGATGGCTCATGCTGATCTTCCTATTCATTTTTGGGGGGGAAAGCCTTGTCCACCGCTGCGTACATCTTAAATAGAGTCGAAACAAAAGCCAAACCTCTAACTCCTTATGAATGCTGGCATGGAACTCAACCTAATGTTCACAATCTCAAAGTTTGGGGATGTAAGGCACATGTCCTTATTCCCAAACCTTTAAGGAATAAATTGGGAAGCAAAACTCAGGAATGCAAGTTTATTGGTTATGTCGAAAATGAGAGTGGTTATTGTTTTTACCATCCCGAACGTGGATTAACAGAAAGTAGAGATGTTATTTTTCTTGAATCCACTACTCTTGTTACTCCTATTGAACAAATTGAATTGCTCTCTGAAGTATCTCAGGATTCTTCTCTTCCTTTTTTGTCACACAGCCCACATGTTCTTCCCGAACCATCTACTAGTAGGGGCAAACGCCACTTACATGATGTTGTTTTACCTGCTTCGAATTCTGAGATAAGTGGGAGTAAGAGAGCAAGACGTCCATCTACGGTTTTGAAAGATCATTATGTTTTTCAAGTTGAAGAACTTAATAACTTAGTAGATGATCCTACTAGTTATAATGAAGCAATGAGTAGCAGTGATGCTACACAATGGCTTGAGGCAATGAATGAAGAACTTGACTCAATGAGTAGCAGTGATGTTACACAATGGCTTGAGGCAATGAATGAAGAACTTGACTTGATCAAGAAAAATGATGTTTGGAAATTAACCGATCTTCCGAATTGAAGAAAAGCCATTGGTTGCAAATGGGTTCTTAGAAAGAAATTCAAAGTAGATGGCAGTTTGGAGAAATACAAGGCCAAGTTAGTAGCCAAGGGATTCACTCAATAACCTAGAATAGATTTCGTAGATACGTATTCTCCTGTTGCAAAATTTGCCTCTATAAGGATTCTAATGGCGGTAGTAGCCAGGATGGATTTGGAATTGCATCAATTAGATGTTAAAACTGCTTTTCTCAATGGAGAATTAAAAGAAGAAATTTATATGACGCAACCTGATGGTTTCCATAACCATGGCAACGAGGATAAAGTCTACAAGTTGAAGAAATCTCTATATGGACTTAAACAATCTTCAAGACAATGGTACTTGAAATTCCACAAAGCCATTTTAGAAATGGGCTATGTTGTAAGTCCATTAGATCACTGTGTTTATATCTGGAAAAATGTTGACAAGTTAACAACATTGTCTTTATACGTGGATGACATATTATTAGCAGGAAACTGTCCAGATATGATTCTAAAAACCAAAATTTTCTTAGCATCTAGATTTGAAATGAAAGACATGGGTCTTGCAACCTATGTTCTAGGAATTAGAATTTCTAGAGATAGAAATTCAAAATTATTATATCTAGATCAAGAGAAATATCTAGACAAGGTGCTCAAAAGATTTAATATGGATAACTGTAATTCTTTAAAATGCTTTGTTTGCAAGACAAAGTCTTAGTAAAAGTATGAGTCCTCAAACTAAGTCTGACATTGAGGAAATGAGAAATGTTCCGTATGCTCAAGCAGTAGGCAGCCTAATGTATGCCATGACAAGCACTAGACTTGACATCTGTCATGCAGTCGGATTGGTAAGTCGGTTTCAATCTAATCCAGGTAAGGAACATTGGCAAGCAGTTAAAAGAATATTCAGGTATTTAAAAGGCACTAAAAACTTTAAGTTATGTTTTGGTTTGTGTGGTCTAGACATAAAAGGATACACTGACGCGGATTTTGCAGGAGATGTAGATGATAAAAAATCTACCAGTGGTCATGTGTTCTTGTTTGGTGGAACAACAATTTCTTGGTTAAGTAAGAAACAGAGTTGTGTTGCAAAATATACTATGGAAGCTGAATACATAGCTTGCAGCACAGCCGTTAGTAATGCGGTCAGGATAAAACGATTTGTTGACAGTTTACAATTAGGTATACCTGTCAGACCGGTCAGTATGTTTTGTGACAATCAGTCTGCCATCTCATTAATAAAAAGTGGAGAAAATAGCTCTAAGGGAAAACATATTGATGTTAGTTACCACTATATTCAGGACATAGTGGAGAGAGGTGAAATAAAAGTCAACTATATACCCTCAGAAGAGATGGTGGCTGACCCTATGACCAAAGGGTTGTCTCTGGAAAAATTCAGAGAACATACAGCTAATATGGGATTGAAAAATACCTAGTTAGGTGGTTTAGCTACTTATATAAAAGCATAGTCGGATGACTCTGGGGACGCCTAGATAACCGATGTTTTTGCGACTCTATCTTGCATGTAAACATGTGTTTGGTCAGGTAACAAGATAGAGGAACTGACAAGGTACGGATATCATAAGTTAGCATGAGATGTAAAGTCCATAATATGCAACGTGCTAACTAGATGATATTGTCTGCTTGATCAACAAAAAGTCATTGATAAGGTGTGTTAAGAAAAACCTTCAGGAATGGGTCTTAAAGGAAGTACTTAACAATAATTTCAGTGCAGGTCGACACATGAAAAATGTGTACGGCTGAAGTCGTCAATGGTGATTGGGTATAGACTATGAACCCATTACTGAAAATTCATGCCGTTCACTTGTTATATAGTGAATTGAAGTCATCTGGAATGTGTTATCAGTGGGAGAACACATTCGTACGAGTGCAGTCAGATTGGTGACAAAAACGTGCGCACGTATGGCCAAGTCACAATCAGACGTCGATCTATGAGGTAATTTCATAGATGAAAGTTGGCATAAGGCAAAATTTTGGTACTAAGGTTAAAAATGCTCAACTTAGGTTTATCATCTTATTATGGTGTGTTCAAGTGGGAGATGATGGAATAAAGAGTGACCACACCATAAATTGGTGTGACTCACTTCACTGAAACTTCTCTCTCTTGCAGTGTTATAAACCTTCCTGCAAGAATATTAAACTATCCGTTAGTTGGTTAATAATTTGAATTCAAACCTTAACAAACACAACTCTGTGAAACATGGCAATTGTTATTAGATTATACCTATTGCCAAAAGTCTCCTATTTATATATAAATAGTGACAACAGGTTGTGAACTAGATATAAAAAAGAACTACAAAGTTTACTATTTTTCTATCTTTCGGATATTCAACATTCTTGCGTGATAAACACCCTCACGGGTATTTCGATCGATTGCCATTGATAGATAGATCATCTTTCAAATCCAGACATGTTAGTAATTATTCCTTAATATATGATTCTTATTGGGTTATATAGCCCATATATATATATATATATATTGGAGAACTCACTAGTAACTCTCATACACAAAGTTCATAATCTATCTAATTCCAAAACAAAACACTTGCACTAAAAAAATCCTTTTTATTTATTTATTTTTGGTAAATTACAGTAACACCCCTTGAGATTTGGTATAATTACATTCCACCTCCTGACATTATAAAAATTACATTACCACCCTTGTGATTAATAGTCTTATTTCACAAACACCCCTACTTATATAGAAGGCAACAACTCCTGGATGAAAAATAGAGGAAATTTCATTGAAAAAAAAAAAGAAAAAAAGTAAAGCAAAGGCAAAAAAAAAAAAAAAAAAAAGAAAAAAAAAAGGTAAAGGAAAGTAAGAAAAGAGAGAGTGTTTGAATTCAGTACCTTTTTAATACCAACATCAATTCCTTCTAAATAATTACAATGACAGGGAGGTCAGTGTAATTTCCCAGAGGTCAATGTAATTTCCCAAATGTCAGGGGGTGACATGTATTAAATCTAAACCTCAAGGAGTGTAAGTGTAATTTACCATTTTTTTTAATTTACAGATGCTACAACATCCCATCATCGTCAAACTTTCGTCAGACAGTTGTCGGAGACTTGTGGGAATGTTCAACATTATCGGAAAGTTGTCAGAGTATCGTCGGAATATCGCCTGAGTGTTCTAAACATCACTAGGAGCTGCCGAAATGTCTAAAATGTTCGTTGGATGTTAAGAACATCGTCGAAGACTCATCGGAATGTTTAGAATATTACTTGGAAAAAAAAAGAAGAATAAATGAAGAAATTAAAGCGAAAAAATATAGCAAAATTTGTTAAATATTGATAAATTGAAAAAAAAAAAGTAACAGCAAAAAAAAAAAAAAATAAATAACAAGAATGGAAAAAAAAAAACATATGTTATTTTTTAATTTTTGTACAATTTAAGTAAATAATCTCCAATATTGATCAAACTGAAAAGTAAGCTTTGAAGCTGTAAAATGTTACAGTTTCAAAGTAAAATTCTATTAAGAATTTATCCTTATTAATCAAACTAAAAAACATATTATGAAACTGCAAAATTTTACAATTCTAAAAAAAGTTATGAAACGGCAACATTTTGCAATTTTAAAGCATGATTCATTTCAGCATCAAAAAAATTGAAATTGTAAAATTTTACAATTTTCACCACCAATAACTAAAACTCGAAACCAACTTGTTTAGAACTTGAAAATTTTCACCATTAAAACATGAAAAAAGGAGTGTGTAGCAGAGAAAGGTAGAAAAATTGAGAAATTGAAAGAGGGGGACAGATATTGAGAGATGATTGTACTTCGGCAACTATTTTTGGTTTAGATCTAGCTAGATCTAATGTAGATCTACATCAGATTTGACTAAATCTACTTATCTTCTTTGCCAAAAATTCACCTCATTCGTTGTCAGTGAGAGTGAAGTAATGAGTCGGTGGTCGGTAGTTGTTGATGAACCCCAATCAGTAGCGGTCGTTGGTTGCTGATGACTATATATCAGAAAGAGAAAGAGAAGAAGTAAGACATGGTCGCCAATCACCGATCGCCGAAAATCAAGAAGAGAAAGAGAGACAAATGAAGGCAGAGAAAAAGAAAAGCGTTACAGGACTTTTCAATATACATAAAAAAATTGTGAGACTAAATAGGACACACCTCTTTCAAAGAGAACTTACTGATAATTTGTCCATATATTTTTGAGGATATGAGGGGGTTAGACAAGGGCGGGTCTGGACCGAACCTGGAATAAAATATTCATGAACGAAAATTCTGGCCTAAGTTTGCCCAATTTCTTAAGTCCTTGAACAAGAGATTTAAGTGCAAATGTCCAACTTAGCCCAAAAAGAAAATGAAGTATTTAGTGGTGTAGAAAACTACATAAATCTTATCCAAGTTGTGTTTCATCTTCTTTCCAGTCACCTAATATATTTGAGAACAATATATTTTTTTATAACTGGGCACAAGTCGGTGAAGTCGCGGCTTTGGGTCTCGGAAAATTGATTATAAAAAATCTCCAATTTTTTTTTTAATTATTATATTAACTGATAAAAAAAAATTCTCATTGGAATTTAAAAGGGCTCAACAAAATTCAGTTATGATTTAAAACTAATAAATGATTGATATGATAAATTATTTAAAAATAATAGATAGTTGTTTTTTATCCCCCCCCCAAAAAAGGCAAAAAACTTATTGATGTGGTGAATTGTTTAAAATTATTGAATGGTTATTTTCCAAATATATGGATTATATATAGAATATAATTAATTATACTACTTACAATTACTCTTTTTAAATTAAAGTTGATTAAATCTTACCTTTACTCAACTATGTCAAATGAAAAATTAAATGGATTAGCAATTTTATCCATAAAAAAATGATTTAGTTTATAAGTTGGATTATGTTAACTAGATTAGTAATTTTACAGCCAAAAATGTCTGAAGAATAATGTTTAAGTAATTTTTGTTATAGTTTGTTTACTTTTTATTTGACACTTTAGTTTATATTATTTTGATCATTTTCTTATTGTAACTTTAATTTATAATTAAGTAAATTTTAATATATATATATATATATATATTGGAATTAACATTTTTACGAGTATTGTAAAAAAAATAAAATAAAATAAAAAAATTAGACACATATTTTTTTTTAAAAAAAATATGTATGAAGGTATTGTGTGGAAAGTTCGCTTTAGGTCCCAATAAAGTCAGAGCCGGTCCTGATCAGCTTAAGTGCATTTCAATTAATCTCAACGTCCTAATCGGATAAACCTCCAGTGGCCACTTGGGGTGACTCAAACTCAATATCCTATCCTCATATAGCGATCCCGATTTTACCCCGACCTTTATTGTATTCTGGACTCGGGTTCCGTGATTGTATGTTGTTGTCTATGTCTTGTTTCCTCCCTTTAATTCTTTAAATTTGAGTTTTGAGACTTGTTGGATGAGTTTGGAACAGGTTGGTTGTCTATTGGTGCAAATGGTTATTGCCCAGGTTTTGGCTTCCTCGCTCGAGCGAGCCTTGGGTATTTTCTTCTTCACTCGAGCGAGGCTTCTTATGCTTGAGCGAGGATTGAGAGTCCTCAGGTTTCTTTCTTAGACGCATCTTTCACTCAAGCGAGAACTTTTGCGCACAAGCGAGGCGCGTGTTATTTGTTCCTTCACTCGAGCGAGAACTATCGTCTGCATTGGTGGCAGACCTGAAGCTTTGCATTGTGCACTCGAGCAACGCTTCTTGCGCTTGAGCGAGGCCACTTGTTGTGTTCGGTTGCTCGAGCAACAACTCCTTCGCTCGAGCGAGCCTCGCATATATCAGTTCGCAACAACGTGATTTTATATCACTTTTTGATTCCTTCTTTACTCAAAACCCTAGATCGGCTGCCTCTTTCTCTAAAACTCTCTTTCTCTCTACAAGTACTCCTTGATCTAGAGTCCATCTACCCTACTTCCTTTGTAAAAAAGATAGAGTATTGCGTGGGCTTCCTTTTGATCCGAAAAAGTTCAAGTTTGGAACATCTCCAAGTTTCTCCTTCTTCCTCTTTGGGCTTCTCTATTTGAGGTAGGGATAATCTACTCTTTAATATGAGTTTTAACCTTGATATTTGTCATTTTGTATAGATGGTGGGATTTGAGAAGATTTGGGTGAAGTTAGGGTTTGGGTGTTGATTTTTGAAAGAGGGGTTTCCACATTTGGTACCATAAGTGTATAAGAGGTCTTGAACATGGTATAACTTGGGTATAATTGTTGAAATTTGGTTTGGGCTACAGTCTTTGGAAAAGGAGGAAGATTGCCCCAATTTGAATTAAATAAATGATTTTGTATAAATAATGAAATTGGTTTGAGAATTATGAAATTGAAGGAAATTATGATTAAATAGTATAGTTGGATTGATAAATCACTCACCTATGGAAAAATTGATAAATTATCTGTTGATAGATTTTTTTATCTGTTTAGAAATATCTGTTTTGGGCTATCGGTGGAAGATAGCTATGATTGTTGTAGAAAATGCATGAGGATTAGGGAAATTGAAACTAATCAATTGAATTATGTCATTGAATATGACGGCTTGAGTAAACCATTGAATATGTGAATTGATGAGCCATTGTATATGACAACGTGTTTAAATACATTGTATATGTATCATTGTATGGGAGGAGATAGGGGATGTACTCCATCGTGTGGGAGGAGATAGGGGATGGACTTCATTGAGAATTAAGTTAGCCAGAGTGTCCAGGGTGAAAATCCCAAAATATTATTTATTTATGGGTGCCGATTCCCTCGGACGTAGTTCCGTAAAATGGCAAAAAATAGAAGTGTTAGATTGATAAATGCGTTGAATTGTGAACCATTGAGTTGAAATCTCATTTTGGTTGTTTTGATAATTATGAACTTGGTAAACAGATTTACCCAAAATGGATGATTGGAAATAAATTGAGATACGGTTATGTAAATTGAATGGCCATGGAAATAATATGTATCGGTTGAGAAATATCCCACATTTATCTGATGCTTATGTCTTAGTTAATTCTCATATATTGTGTAACATATCTCTACTGGGCTTTGGCTCTTCCTACTTGGGACACCATTTTCAGGTAAAGGTGACATTCTGCCTCCAAAGGTATAGCTTGAGAGGTTTGGGGCTGAAGGCTTTATTTTTGCTATTTCATTTTGAGTTGGATGTTTTCCTTTTAAGTCGAGGGCTTTACTTGTATAGAGACTAGACTCTTCTTTTGTTGTAACCAAGTGATAACTTGGAAAGATGTAAGCCCGTAGGGCATTTATTTTGTTGTTATCAATTAGAGTTACATCCTATAGTTTCAGGAAGAATATTTGTGAAAGTGTAATGCATGTAATATCTTTTGTAATACAGACTCTGATGAATGAAAATGTAACATTTCTATTATGTTTATGATTCTTATGAATGGTTGTAGACACCACATTTTTGACCGCCCTTAAGACTTAGGTGTTACTAATTGTTTACTTGGTGTTGAAAGCTGTGCAGTGCAAAGGTTCAGTTTCTTTGGCGAGAGGAGAGTCAAATCCCAACCTTACACCTCATTTTGGACCAAAGCTATTTTGAATGGTTTTTAGACCTTAAAACCCTCTTTTTTCAAAACATTTTTGAAACAAAGTTCGTACAATGCTCTGAGGCTCATATTTCGTTAAATGTTGCGCTTTTCGGTAAACCGAGCAAGGACAAAGTGGAAATGAATGAAAGAGAGATGAAATCTCTGAAAAATCTTTCAAAACACCTTGTTTAGGGGTTTAGAGTTGAAGAAAATGAGAAAGGAGAGAAGAAAACTAGTTTGGGAGAAGTTCGACATCAATCCGGGTAGGATCGAAACTGCGCGGCTTCACCAAAATAGGCATAGCTTTTTGCATAGTTAGAATTTTGATGCAAGCCTGGTGCCATTGGAAAGCTAACTTCTGGGGCTTCAATTTAGATACCTAGACGACCACTTTTGGCCTTAAAAGCCACCTTCCGACCACTTGTCCTCCTGGGAGACCACTTTTTGTCCTGGAAAACTAGAAAAAGTAGCTGGCTGACTAGTAAAAGTAGCTGGCCAATCACTCAACTGGTCGGCCACTTTTCAGCACCTTTTTGAAGATAGTTTTGGCCAGCTGGCACAGCTAGAGAGCATTAGAGCCATCCTCCATACACGTGTATGGAGGGGTTGCCTTGGCCCTTAGCTTCTTGGAGAAGCTTTGCCTTTTGTTCTCTATAAGAGGGAGGCTCCTCCTCCCTCCTCTAAGGAGCTGGTTTTGATGTTCTTGACTTGGTTTGAGCTTGGAAAACTTGCTGGAGTTGCAGTTGTAAAAAGGGTTATCAAGGGTGAGTTTCTAACCCTTAAATCCCCCATTTTTGCTTAAGCTTTTAGCCCTTCTTGCGTGCTGATTTAAGCTTAACTCTTAACTGGAAAAAGTTCTATTTTTACATGCTTAAAAAGTTTGTTTAAGGTCACTTTTTCGTTGGGGGTGATCTATCCCCTCTTAGGCCTTGTTAGGAGCCATTCCTTTAGGCTCTTGTTGTAGCCTTTGCATGACCTTTCTACCACTGAAATCTAGAGGATTTTTAGTGGTGGAAAGGTGGTTTTGGTGTCCCAAAAAGGAGAGGGTCATCCCCTCTCCTTGTATTTTGATTACTTGCTTTGAATGCCTCATGTGTGAGCATGTTTGTTAAGCTTATGTTGAGCATATCTTAGCATGTATTTGTGGTTATTTCGCTATGGCATGCCACTATTTTTACTTGGTTTTGTCACTCCATGCATGCCTAATACACTTGTAGTGTAAATCTTGTAGACTAGCTTTGTATGCTTCATGAAGTAACATGTCATTCTAGCTTATGTTGAGTCCATTTAAGCATGTTTTTGGTGTTGTCTTGCAATGTCATACCTCTGTTAGGGTTTGGTTTGGTCACCTCTTGCATGCCTCATGCACTTGTAGTGCAATTCCATGAAATAGCCTAACATGCATCATGCTTTAATATGTCATTCTAGCATGCTTTTGGCTTAACTCTAAGAGGCTTTTGTCCATGTTTTAGCATGCTCTAGCTCTAATTTTGGTTGTTTTGGTCATGCATGACTTGCTTTGTATAACTATAGTGCATTCTAGCTTGTTAACTTTGTGCATCAAGTCCACTAGCATGCTTTACTTGGCCTATTTGAATGATTTGGCATAATTTATTATGTGATTTCAGTCCATGTTTCATGCTCATGCACTTGCATTTATTATCCATTCAATGCATTGGAGGGTTTGCCCCTCTATGCATTAACATGAACCATTGTGTATGCCTTCATGCCTTAGCTTGCGAGCCATCATTTCAATGTGTTTTAGGGGTTATTTTGCCATGATATAACTCTGATTTTTGTTGGCTAAGTCATCCCATGCTTGGTTTTAATAGGTGCAGTGTAATCCACCTTATTTGTCTTGTATGCATCATGCCTTATGCCCCTCATGCTAGCTTGTTTTGGCTTTCTTCCATGCATGTTTTAGACTCATTTTGATATGTTCTAGGACTGATTTGGGTTTCCTTGGTCACATGCTTCATGCTTTGTATA
Organism: Camellia lanceoleosa; assembly: GCA_025200525.1. Taxonomy (NCBI): domain Eukaryota; kingdom Viridiplantae; phylum Streptophyta; class Magnoliopsida; order Ericales; family Theaceae; genus Camellia; species Camellia lanceoleosa. The sequence continues at coordinate 466,800 of JANUSC010000142.1, read as the reverse complement.
GCTGTAGTGCAATTGGCTTTGCTAGCTTTGTGCTTTAATGACTCATGCATGATATCTTTGAGCTATTTAGATGATTTGGCATCATTTAATACTTCATTTCAGAGCTTTTAGCATTGTCATGTTCCCACTTCATTCACTCTTTAAGTGTCTTTGAGTGTTGTGCATTGCTGCCTAGTTTATGGCTTAGCTTGTATGCTTGCATGCCTAGGTCTTTGAACCCTCATCTTAGCATGCTTTGGTCTTTGTTAAGACCTACTTGAGCTCTGTACATGCTTAGTTCATACATATTTTCCATGTATTGCATGCCTCCTTTGTAGTCCTCTTTATTAGCTTTCATACTTTAGGACCTTTGCATGCTTTACTTGCTTTGTTTGAATGATTTGGCATCATTTCTTACCTCATTTTAGTGCATTTAGTGTTCGTACATTTCTGCATTTATCACTCATTGAGCCCTCTTGAGAGTTGTGCTCTTAGGCCTAGTTGGATGGCCAATGCATTGTGCATGTGTGCCTTGCCCCTTTTGTGCTTTTATTCTAGCATTATGGCTACTAATTTGGGCATGACCGAGGTCTATCCATTTTGGTTTAAGTCCATTGAGCATTGTGTATGCCATGAGGTTCATCGCATTGAGTATGACATGTTGTTTGCATGATTGATTTCGCATTGTATATGCCATGTAGTTCATAGCATTGTGTATGTCATGTTGTTTGCATGTTTAGGTCACATTGCATTGAGTGTGCCATGTTCATTTAGCATTGTGTATGCTAGTTGTTGTTTGCATTGAGTATGCATATCTTTTAGCATTGATAGTTGATCATGTTCATTGCATTGAGTATGCCATGTTTCCACATTGCATTATGTATGCTATGTAGTTCTTTGCATTGTGTATGCCAAGTAGTCCTTTGTATTGAGTATGCATGTCCCTAACATTGCTAAGTTACCCTTGTAGCATTGCATTGTGCATGCATGCATTAGCATTGTGCATGCCATTAGCCTTGTTAGATTGTTCATGTTGTATTGCATGTTTGCATGCTTGTCCCTTACATGTTTGCATGCTTAAGTTGTATTGCATTGAGTTACATACTTGAATAGCATTGTGCATGCCATGCTTGTTTTGCATTTTTGTTTGGAATAGGTGTTAGTCCAAACATGAGAAACGAGGGACGTTTCATACTTAAAGTGATGAAACGTGCCTCAATTCTCGGTTACCGACGATCTTGATCATACATGATAGAGTTCTAGGCTTTATGTGTTTACTTGTGCATTCATTTTTCCATTGAATTGTGCAACTTCGCCTCTTGGCCATCATGCATTGAAATGCGCGATTGGTGGTCCAAGGGTCGAGAACTACACTCCCTTAAGTTAATGACATGATAGGGAGGGTGGTTATACACACATATCTTGCAAATACATAGCCATGCCCTTTCTTGCTCTCTGTTGTAGCAAACTGGAATTCAGCAGCAACAACTGGTCGGCCAGCCAGAAAAACTAGCTGGCCGACCACTTTGTCTAGCTTTCAACAAAGACAGGTGGTCGGCCAGTGGCTGGTGACACCAATAAGTGGTCGGCCACCCTCCCACAGGTTCCCAAGGTGGAGTTTCAGTTTTCTAGAGCTTTGTGCAAGGTTCTGAGGACAATTGCAAACAGAGGCAAATTGGGGCATCGCGATGGATTTCTGAATGAGGCGACCGAGCATGCATCCAGTCTTCTCCCTCTGAGAACCTCCTGTTTTACGGCTTTATTTAGCTTCTTTACTTAGCTAGATTAAGCATTCGTTTTGTAATATAAGTAGTTAATGAGTTTAGCTGCTTAATTGTTTTGTAATAGTTAGTTAACTAGGGTTAGTTAATTAGCTTATTTGTTGTGTAATAATTAGTTTAATTATCTTAGATTAGCTAGTTAGCTTCTTATTCGGACTCTCTCTTGAGAGAGCCAATTGTTGTAATAAGCGTGCGTGTGTGTGATGCATGTCTCCCAATCCCCATTTCTTTTTCCCTTTTACTTAACTGCTTACGATGGTTAGTTTTAGGGCATGTTTCATTTAGCATACCTTATGCTCGCATGCGTGCATCCATTCATCTGTATTGCATGCACCAGGCTCGGCGCATCATACTAATTACATTGTATTTCAATACATTTACTTGAATATGTGTTCAACAGTATGTTATCAAGTTGAATTTCACATGACATTCTAGATAGCCGAGCCTATCTTAGTTGCATTTTTGCATGTGTTGCATTAGCCATCTTAACATGAACTAGGATCATGCATGAGTTCTAACTAGTTCTTTGTTTTGGCTCGGAGTACACTGTGAGTGTTTATGCTTTAGCATACTGCATGTATGTTATTGATTACCATGAAAGCACGCTTGCCATGAGGCTAACTGCTTAGGTGTTTAACTGCCTGAATGCCTGTGGATGAAGGTTGGATTACTTGAATTGGAACGATTCATTGAATCCCGAATTTAGCCCACTTGCTAGTAGCAAACTTCAAACCATTTTCACAAACGAACGTGAAATGCTTTGTTCCAAATTAGGCGATCTAGTCTATACTTGTTTGCTGTGCACATCACATAGTAAGATTAGCTAATTAAACAGAATAAGAACACATGTATTTTCAAAAACAAAATATCATGGTTAGTACAGGCCGATCTTTGATCGGGCGAGCGGGGCTGCTCATTACATGACCTTCCCCTCTTGTACCTAAGTTCCCGAGCCGAGACAACTTTGGTGATGACGGACACGTGGCCTTAAGCACGAGTCAGGGTTTCCTAAATTCTCCCAAAATAAAATATTTAGGTGGTGATTCTGTATCTGGCAAAGTAGTCTATGTTTGGCACTTCTTTATAAAAATCAGTTTTCCAAAACGATTCGTCGGATTTGGACTCTTTGGTGATTTATCGGGCTTACATCGCACATTGTAAGATTAGATTCAAAACCGTGACATTTGAGTCCGAACTGTAGTAGCTCAGAACAAGACGAGATTCGTGCCCCCTCGCGAGCGCGGATATTGGGGAGTTCCCGGGAGCGCGTCTACAATGGTTGATTCATATTATATTTTGAGGGCATGACAACTTGGTATCAGAGCGTACTGGGTTTGAATACTTTGGGTACGTGGGAAGTGGTTAGTACCACAATGGGTTTGTCTCACTTGTTAGAGATTTATGTATGATGTTATGTGCTTATATGATAACATGCTTACATGACTATATGGGTATGAGATTTAGTTTCTAGGATGTTGATCGGGTCCATGGGTTTCTGGGAGTCCTGTTGGAAAGGCACTTGATCACTACCGTTTCTAACTGGAACTCTAGCAACGCCAAGGGACGGTCATTATCCGGAGATGAAATTCGTATGTGTTTATGTGATTATGCGCTTATATGGAGTGAATTACAGTTGCCATTGTATTAGGACGCGAGTGAGATAGCTTCGGCACATTTGCAAATGTGCTAATTTCTTCTGTTACCTTTATTAGGATGTCAAGACGAGGTCGTGGTGGTAGGTGTGGTAAGCCTAGGAGGCAGGAGATGCCTATACCGGATGAAATTCCGGCACAGGAGGAATGAGTGGGTCAGGCCAATGTGGCCGAACCGGTTGGTCAGCAGGCCATGGGCGCCTTAGCCCGTGAAATGGCCGGAGCATTGAAGGAATCTATGGACATTCTCAGGGTTGAGAATCAAGTCCAGGCCCAAGTAGCTAAGGTAGGGCTGTCTTTTCTGAAGAGGGAGTTCTTCCGGTTGAATCAGGATGAATTTTTGGGTGATTCTAAGGGGCCACTGAAGGCTGATGAGTGGCTTGAGTAGATGATGAAGACATTTGAAATTCTCGACATCGAAGATAGAGGTTTGAGGGTGACCTTGGCATCTTTCCAGCTGAAGAGAGACGCGGGTCAGTGGTGGAAGTATGCGCGAGGGCGCATTGGAAGGACTTGGGAGGCCTTTGTTAAAGCTTTCCAGGACAAGTACCTGCCTGCTACAGTGAGGGAGAAGTTGCGGGATCAATTCTCCAAGTTGGTACAGTTGAATACACCAGTGGCGGAGTTTGAGGCCACCTTTACTAGCTTATCTAGGTTTGCACCGGAGTTAGAGGCGACTGAGGAGCGCCGATGTTTGGAGTTCGAGAAGAGATTGAGGACCGGACTCATGTTTAGAGTTGCCGGGTCCATGATCAGGGAGAATGGACGCTTTGTGGAGGCTGCAGCCCATCTTGAGACTATCATACACGCGGAGGAAGAGAGGATGAGGGGCTCCAGGAGGAGTCAGGATAGTTATGGGGACAGTAAGAGGCAGAGGGGTTCTAATTCTCAATAGTCCTAGAGAATGCATTTGAGATCTACCTTTCCAGTACCGAGTTCGGGTTTTGGGAGAGGTGGTTAGGGAGACATCACCTGTTACAAATGTGGTCAGTTAGGCCACAAGTCTCCAGCTTGCCCACAAAGAGGAGGAGGGTAGCGTACATCATCATCTTCGGCTCGTTCTCACGGCCAGAGTCAGGGTAGAGGCCAGCCGCTCACTTGTTATCAGTGTGGGAAGGCGGGGCACTTGAAGAGGTTTTGCCCACAATTGGGTGGCACATCTGGTGCGTCTAGTCCGAAGTAGACACAGAGTCACCACCATTTCCAAGACTGAGCCTCGAGGGCCATCAGGAGCCTCTTCGACTCAGTAGGCAATGATCTTATGCTCAGAGGGGTAAGTAGGTAGGCCAGAGACCTACAGGACGCATGTATGCTGTTACCGCGCCGAATCTTGTACCGACTCCATCTGTTGTGAGAGGTACCTTTTTGTTTTGCAATTCGGTTGCTAATGTGTTGATTGATACGGGTGCATCCCATTCTTTTATTTCGTCTGCATTATTATCTATTTTGGGGTTAGAGTTGGCGTAGTTAGCATCTCCTATTTGTGTTATGTCACCTATTGGGAGTGAGATAGTTCTGAAGCAGGGGTGTCAGGGTTGTGATATAGAGGCCGTCGATCGTTGACTTCCCTTCTAATAGATATATATATATATATATATTGGAATTAACATTTTTACGAGTATTGTCAAAATAAAATAAAATAAAATAAAAAATTAGACACATAATTTAAAAAAATATATATATATATGTATGAAGGTATTGTGTTGAAAGTTCACTTTAGGTCCCAAAAAAGTCAGAGCCGGCCCTAATCAGCTTAAGTGGATCTCAATTAATCTCAACGTCCTGATCAAACAAACCTCCAGTGGCCACTTGGGGTGAGTCGAACTCAAGATCTTATCCTCATATCTTTACTGCTCAACATATATATATATATATTTACTTTAGGTACATAATCATAATTAAAATAAATTCTAAAAATGATATGAACTGAGATAATATATTGTATGCAAATAAAACTCCTTGGAATAATTTTTTTTTTTTTTTTTGATGGCCCATGGAATATCTTTTAGGCAATGAAAATGAGTGAAATTTTTTGAACACTAGGAAAATAGGTATTGTGTAGTGCGGTTCGGGCGGTTTAGCAGTAAAATTATAAATCAAACCATGAATGACTAATTGACAAATAACCAAATTTGGTGTGATTTCAATTTGCTAGTTGATTAAAAAATATTTTTAAACAATTATCCAACATTTGAATAATATATTACACTAATTTGCATAAAAATTTTCATACATATAACACAAACTAATTTTACATAATATTTTTAATGTATATAACTACTCATTTGTAACAAATTTTATATATTAAATTTATCTCATACTCATTTTTACTTTGATATTTCAGTAGAGGTTGAAAAAAAAAATATATGTATTAACTATAGCACAGTGGATTAATTTCGAAAGCAAATTATAAATTTGAAAGTTTAATCCAAGGTTAGCGGATAGATCAGTGCAAATTGGTACGGACTGGGAAGTATTTTACACAGCCCTAGATATTATGGTCTCTTATTTACATGTTGTGGTTATACGTTGACGAAATTTCATTTTCCCATCAAACTATACTCCTCTGATCAATTTTACACCCGAACTTTTGATATTGTCAATTTACCCCCTCACTTATTTAAATCGTGATCAATTTGCCCTTTATTGTCACATCTAAATAGAAGAAGTTAAAAAAAATTACATTTTGGCCTTATATTTCCAATTATAAATTCAAGTTCACCCATTCTCTTTTCATCTCTCATCTATACCACCCTCTCTCCTCTATCAACTAAACAACCATCACCACCACCACTTGGGAATTTCATCGAACACTTCATCTACACCCTCCTCTCCCTCTCCTTTCAACAACCTGTAGACACCCCATTTTTGACCGACCTTAAGACTCAGACGTCACCAACTGAGCGCTCAGTGATGTTGCATATGGTGCTTGTCCTGAAGTTGCGGAATCTCGGCTGCGAGCCTTGCCTCCGGACTTCCGGACTCTTTTGTGCCTTGCCTCGGTTTGCGAACCAGGCCCCGTTTTCTCTGTTCTCTTTTCCTGAAGGGAGGGAGAGGTCTCGTAGACCATCTCTCAGTGGCCGTAGGCTACGTTTCGTGGTCGTAGGCCATTTTTCCCGTTTGGAGTCCGGTTTCCGATTTTTCGGAGCCATCGGCCGTGTGCCTCGGTTCGGGACCGCTTAACCACCTCCGTTTGCTCCGGTTTTTGGCATACATCTTATTTACTCCCTTTTGAGGGACACTGTGGCTCGAGAGACCAACTTCGTGGTCAAATGCCACCTCCGGTGCTTAACAGTCAGTTTTCGGGGCCCCAGGCTGCACGTTTTGGCCCCCGAACCTTCGTTTTGCATTGGTTTGGGTCCATTTTTGGCAGGGACCTTATTTTCATTGTTATGAAAGTTGTAGAAGGGTGGGAGGCCAGCAATTATTCTGAAGACCAGTTTTATTCCTTCATCGCTCTTTATCGCCCGTTTTCTTCATTAGAAAGCGGGTGTTGACCATTCCTGGGCCACTTTCTTTGGCCCTCAACCACATATTTGCGTTGTACACACCTGGGAGGCCACCAATATGACATGGCCGGCCAGAAATTGTTCCTGACCCTTTTGAACCCCTCTAAAAAGTGGGTTTTTCTCTTTCCTGGGTCACATTTCCTAGTTTTTCTCCACATAGCTATGTTGTGCACACATGGGAGGCCACTTTTCTGGGGTGGCCGGCCACTAATCCAGCTTGACCCTTTTGACCCTGGCCGGCCGGCCAGGGGAGGTGGCCTGCCAGCCACCTGAACCCTCTGAACCTGGCCGGCCATAACCCTCTCACCTGGTTCCTTACAGCTGCACCATCATTTTCTCTCCAGATCCTGTATCCGAGGGGGGGTCTTTTAGGGGGGGAATTTGAATTTGATTTTCCTCCCTTTTCCTCCACTCCTCCCTCTATAAAAATAGACCCCCTAGCTCCAAATCAGAGGGTTACAAATTCTTGTTTAGAGCCTTGCTCATATCTCTCCCTCTCTCTTTACTTCAACCCTCTAAACCCTAAAAGCCTTGCACCATTTCTACACCAACCCATAGCACAACACCTTTACACTCCATTCCAGTAACTTGAGGCTGTTTTCCAGAGGTGAAGAGCCCCCAAACCTGGTCCAAAATTTGTTGAAGGTTGGTTTTACAAGGGTGAGTCCCATTTTCCCTCTTTCTTGCCTTATTTTGCATGCTTTCTAAGCCTTTCTTGCAAGTATTTTTGGGCTCCGACCCAAACTGTAAATAGTCATATTTTGAGCTCCTTTTCATGTTTGATCAAGGGTCTTTCTCTGTTTGAGGTCTCCTCCTCACCCTTTGTGTTTAAACTCTTTTTTAGGCCTATTTTTGCATGGTATTTTAGTCTTATTTTTGAGATGTTTTGGACTTGGCCATAAACTGTAAAATGCCTTTTTTTGAGCCCCTCTTCAACTTTGTTGAAGGGATCTCCTCCGATTGAGGTCAGCTGCTACCACTTGTCTCTTTATTCCTCTTTTAGGCCTTTTTCTTGCATGTTGATTTAGCCTCACTTGTGTTCATTTTAGAGGCTTGATGTAAACTATAAAGTGCCATTTTTTGAGCCCCTCTTCAACTTTTTTGAAGGGATTTTTGCCATTTGGGACCAGATGCTATCCCTTGTCTCTATTCTCTCTTTTAGGGCCATTTTTGCATGATAGATTAGCCCTGTTTATGTTCATTTTTGAGACTTGTTATAAACTGGAAAAAGGATTTTTTTGACATCATCTGCATGTTTCATTAGGGGAATTTTCTTATTTGAGGTCACATGCTTCCTTGAATGCTCGATTGTCCCTTGTTTTGAGCCTTACACCCTAGCCTTTGTTGCATGCCTTGTTTGACCTTCTAGCCACTCGAATCCAGTGGATTTCCAGTGGCTTTGATGCTGTTCTGAGCCTCCAAATTAGGGGGGATGACCCCCTCTCACCTTGACTTGTTTGGTGGTCATTTTGGCCTTCCAAAGAGACCCTATCTTGCATGCTTTGAAGTCACACTTCAGGGTCAATTTGGTGAATTTTGGGACTACCATATTTGATTTTCAGAGTTTTTTTGGTCATGCTTCATGTCTATCTTGCATGTGCTTAATAACCCCTTGTATGCCCTTCCAAAGGAGCCCCTCATTTGTGCATGTTTGGGCTGCCTTTCCATGTGTATTTGGGCATATTTTGGCATGTTTAGTTCACTGATTTTTTCTGGTATGATGAGATTCCATGTGCTTCATATACTTTCCATGTAAACCAAGTTTGATAGTCAAAATCGCATGCTATTTTAGTCCATCTTGCTAGCACTTTTTGGCCATGCTTTGAACTAATAAAGTTCATGTTTTGGGACTGCCTTGACTCTATCTTCATGCTTCATGATCAAATAATACATGCTTTGTATAGCTATAGGTCATTGCGTATGCCTAGTTTTGTGTTTCGGGGTTCGTCTCATGCATCGGGTGCTATATTGCCATGTTTCGGGGCTTTTTAGCATCATATTTTAGCGCTAAAATTCGCATGTTTGTATGCCATATTCCATGCCTTGCCATGCTTTGGTAGAGTGGCATTCGTGCCTTAGGTTCGGTCCTCGGTTTGCGTGCATGTGTGCACGCATCTCGAGTGTCTCATTTTCATCTTATAGCCACTGATGTGGGTGTGGCTGAGGTCCACTCATGTTGGTGTAAGTCCGTATTGCATTGTGTATGCCATTTCGATTCATCGCATTGTGTATGCTAGGTTGTATGTTAGAGTATCGTACATGCAATGTCACATCGTGCATCGTGTATGCCATCTCATAGCATTGTGCATGCTAGGTTGTATTTTAGTTGCATTCATGCATGTCATGCATATTGCATTGTGTTTGGGATAGGAGTTAGCCCGAGCACGGGAAACGAGGTACGTTTCGTACTCTGAGTGACGGAACGTGTCTCAATTCCCCAGTCACCGACACTCCGGATTACCCATGATGGAGTCTTAGTCTTGTTGTGTTTATACATGCATTCATTCCATATTGAGTTGTGCAATTCGACTCCTCGGCCATCATGTATCGGGATACGTGATTGGTGGCACGAGGATCGAGGTAAGCATACATATGTGAAAATACATTGCCATGCCCCTTTCTTGCTCTCTGTTGCAGCAAATCAAGAATCAACAGCCGTTCAAAGCTTTGCACAGTATTCCGAGCATAAACTGTAAACAGAGGCTAATTGGGGCATCGCGGTGGATTTCCGCGCAAGGCAACCCGAGCATGCATCATTCATCATCCGGATCAGAGTTGAGGCAGTCCCTGGCTTGCACGCCAATTTATTGCTTTCCTAGATTAATTTGTTAATTAATTAGGATTTTATACTTATTTAGACTGTATTATTCATTCGGGATTGTATTATTTATTCGGACCCTCCGAGTGAGGGCACAATTGTAATAAGTGTACGTGCGTGTGATGTATGTCTTCCAACCCCACGTCTTTCTCCCTTTTATTTACCTGCTTATGATGGTTAGATTAGGGCATTTTTTAATTAGCATACAGTATGATAGCATGTTTGCATTCATTCATCTGTCTTGCATGCACCGGGCTTAGCGCATCATAACTCACTACATTGTATTTCAATTCTAAGTTGAATACTTGTTAGCTGTAGCATTCCATATGCCATGTTTAGAATAGCCGAGCCTGCTATAGTTGCATTTTTGCATGCGTTACATTAGGCATTTCTGTATAGTTAGGATCATCTATGGATTTCTAATTAGCTTCTGTTTTGGCTTGGAGTATTCGGTAAGTTTTACCCTTTAGCATCCTTGCATATGTGTGAGTGACTGCCATGATAGCATGCTTACCATGAGGCTATGTGCTTATGTGATATACCTGCCTGAATGCCTGTGGGTGAAGGTTGGGTTATTTGGATTGGGACAAATCATCAACTGTGAGTTTTAAGCCCACTAGATAGTGGCAAAACCATCTTTTCTAAGCCCACCTGAGGGTGGAAAAATCTGCATTTTAAGCCTACTTGCGAGTAGCAAACCATCTTTCAAAAACAAACATGAAATGTTTTGTTCCAATTCAGGCGATCCGGTCTATACTTGTATGCTGTGCGCACCACATAGTAAATCTAGGCTAAAAACTGGAATAAGAACGCATAATATTTTTAAAACTAGATATCATGGTTAGTAGAGGCCGATCTTTGATCGGGTGAGCGGGGGTGCTCACGAAGTGACCTTCCCCAATCGTACCCAAGTTCCCGAGCCGAGGCAACTTTGGTGATGACGGATACATGGCCTTAGGCAAACGAGTCAGGGTTTCCTAAATTTCCCCAAAAATAAAATATTTAGGTGGCGACTCAGATGTCCGCAAGCGATCCATGTTTGGCACTTCTTTTCAAAAAATCTATTTTCTCAAAACGATTTGCCGGATTTGGACTCTTTGGTTCAGATTACGAACTGTGACAATTTGAGTCCTGAACTGTAGTGAGCCCAAAACGAACGGAACGGAGGGACTTCATTCCCTCCCGGGGCGTTCGGGGACGTCTACACAACCCCATGTCGAACTCCAACAATAACAGACCCATCAACCAATTGCCTCACTCTTCACCTAGAATCATCATCCCCAATAATGGGTTTCATATCAACCCTTCTTCAATTTCTTCGCTGTGGTCTGTTTCTGGGTTTTCCAATCACTGAAGCCTTAGAAATTAGATGAGTCCCAGACCTCCCCCTTTTCTTTCTTACGTTGTTGTTGTCAATGGAACCAATAATGGCGATTCTGGTTCATTTTCACTTTCTAGTACCCGTTCGTTATCAGTACCACTGTTTTATAGTAATAGTAATAGTAATAGTAGTGATTTAAATGATGAGTTCAACATTCAAGTGCGAAATTAACCAGCTTTTTGTTGCTAATTTGATAATGAGTCCAAGTGGCCGAAGCGATTTGATTCTCTTCCTTTATACAAAAACTGTCGATTCTGCTTGTTAGAAATCATATGTTGGAAACCATGTAGTACACCACGTGGTACACATGGTGTAACCTAACCTTGAAGGACACATGGTACACATGGTCCATCCACACATAGCCTAACCATGAGGGATATATGATCTTGGAAACCACGAGGGACATATGGTCTTGGACATGACCATGAAGTACACATGGTTTGCCATATATGCATATATAAGGGCTCATGCTCAACAATGTGTAGACACATGATGGGTCGTTGAACACACCAAAATTAAATACTAAATTATACCAAATTCAATTAGAATAATGGTAAGTCCAGGTATCGATCCACAGGGACTATTGTGAAATTAAACTAATTTAATTGTCAAATTCCTAAATTAATTTTGAGAAAAAGATTGGTTGTTTATAACCTAATTTAATAACGAATAAATTAAACTAAGGAATTAAATTATTAATAATAAATGAAATTGGGTTGACTGAATTGGGAAAAATCCTAGGGTAGAGAATTCACCACTAACCACATAATTAGGGTTTCCAATTGAAATCAATTATGCTATGGTTTGAACGGATTAATGTTTCGCAACTACAAGCTCGAAGCATTTGACAAGAAGATCATCGCATTCAATGTACGAGCATGAACCATCTCAAGTAATACGAATCGTTCACTCTAAACTAAGGTAGAGATACGACTCGTTCCTCGTAGTATGGTTCGTCTCATACCTTGAATGTGAAGGAATAGAAAACACATGTATGAATAACATTCAACAATCACAGAAAGTCAAACATTCGAAGAGATAATGAAAAATATATAAAAGGAACTTCTATATCACCATACAAATGTTCAAACCTTTACATAATTAAAAATCAAAAAGAAAACAAAATAATTACATGGCTAGGGTTTCATCAAAACCCTAGAAAAGAAGACTAGCCACTCATGGAGGAGTGGAAAGAGGAAGATGGAGAAGGAACCACTATGGGAGACATCCTTGAAGCTTTTGTTTCTCCTCTCTTTCCCAAACCCTAGCCTCTCTCTTTAGATCAAAACAATTTCAGAACCCTAGAAAAGTCTTTTCCTTTTCTTTTTATACTTCTATTCACTTCCAAACAGGTTTAAAACATCAGTTTGACTTTTCTAGAAAAAGTCAACTCTGTTCAAATTTTGTCTTTTTGCCCATTTTATGCTCCGACGATGTACAACCTGATTGACATTCAACACACATAAAGTATACGATTTGACCAGCAAGTGAAGTTAAGAGATTCTAATTAATGGCTTCAATGATGTACAATTTGGCCTTAATTACATCCCCCAACTTACAACTTGCTAGTCCTCAAGCAAGCAAAATAAAATAAAATAAAATTACATTAAATTAAACAAAATCTATCTATTTCCTCTTTCGTGGGAAAAACGGTTACATTTAGCATATGCAACAAGCCTTTAAACCACAAGGTTATCCCAAGTGGATGAGTAAAGTCTCGTGAGGGTTTCCAGAAATGATACCCATAAACATTAACATATTCATATATACTCAACAACAAATGACCACACTACTCCAGCTAACAATCAACTTATGTGCCACTACAGTGTGATATTGAGACATCATGAGTCATTAAAGACACAATGGACAAGCATGAAGGAACCTATCGAGTCAAAACCAAAATTCAGTTAATACAAAAGTAAAGTTCCCTATACTTGTGCATGCTAGTAGACAAGTCATGAGTACCCTCGGTGTAAAGTGCAATCTCCATATTAGTTAACTATCCACTATAATAGCCCAGTGTAACTCATAATAACACCTAACATATACAGAAAAACTAATCTGTTGCAGCCAAGATTCTCAAAAGTAGTATTTATTTTTTATTTTTTTGTTATTTTTTTTAAATGACTGTGCAATGTCCTAATCCATTAACCTTTCTAATCAACCCATGTAACAAGCATTGGGCCAATGACTCCCAAACCAGACGGTTTTAGGGCACTAGGTGTAAAGACACCCCTACGGGCTTAATAACTCGAGTTGAAAAGGCTACGAATCCAAACAAGTCATTCTTCTTATTTTTCCTTAACTGTGCAATGTCCAAGTCCCTTAAGCTTTCTAATCAACCCATGTAGCAAGTTTTGGGCCAATGACTCCCAAACCAGACGGTTTTAGGGCATTAGGTGTAGAGACATCCCTATGGGCTTAATAACTCGAGTTAAAAAGGCTACGAACCCAAACAAGTCAAGTTTAAAAAAAAAAAAAAAAGAATCTTGGCTCCTCATTTATTCTTTTCTGCAACTCTAGCTATTATCAATGATGTACACCAGGGATTATAATAAAAAGATCACCGCTATGATAGTGTGTTCATGTGAATTAAGGCATACTCATGACAAGTGTACTAAAACCACAAACACAGACAACTCTCCTCGTGCAAACATCGCATGCAAGTATCTACCCAATAAATCATTTTCATACAAGTCTACTATGATTTCCAATTAACATATGCAAATATCATCACTCTATTAGCAAAAAGTCACATCAAGTGAAGTAATGCAATCAAGTGAAACAGGTATAAGCATGAATTATGAGCCAAATAGAAATGCACAAAAGAAAATATAACCCTCATCCCCCAACTTGAATATGACATTGTCCTCAATGGAAAAGTAAAGAGAAATGAGAGAATATTACCAGAATTATAGGTGCACATCCAGGTAGGCAGAGAGGAACATATACACACTTTTTTTGTTTTTTTTGTTTGTTTGTTTGTTTGTTTGTTTGTTTGTTTGTTTTTTTTTTTTTTTTTTTTTTTTTTTTTTTTTTTTGTTTTGGAAGAAAAGAAAGAACTAAAAAGAAAAATAAAAATAAAAATAAAAGAGACAAAGCAATATATAGGCGGATACTACAGGGAAGCCGGTGGTGGTGGTGGCGGGAAATGCTGGGCAAACAAAGCTTGCATCAAAGAGTGCGTCTCAAAGGCATCATCCTGAACTCGTTGTTGGTGCGCGAGTAGCTGGTCGAAGGTCGCCCGGGAATAGTCGCAATGCGCCTGAAAATCCATACGCAACTCCATGAGACTCTGGTGATGATCACGAAGAGTACTATGGACCTGATCCACAGAGTGCTGAAGGTGTAAGTACTCCTCGCGAGTCATGTACAGTGGGTCCCCTTGAGGAGGCACGGGGGAAACAGGATGTGGTGGGTGGTTATGTACGGGCTCATGGGCCTCATCAACTGGGGCACCAACCGGTTGCGGGATACGAGATATGCTATGCTGCCATTCCCGCTGGCCGAAAGTCGAATACCCTCTATCAATCTCCTCATCCTCAACAATGTGGAGGTGGTTCAGTCCAAACACAAGTGTCAACAAATTAGCAAACGGCAGTGGCCAAGTGAGGTTCTGCATAGGATCAGGCCGAACTGCCTCTCGTAGAAATTTCTGCAAGTGCATCAAGATGATACGCTCAAGCGGGACCTGATAGCCATACTGATACTCGTGTAAAACCAGAACAAACTCCAATCGTCGCTCAGCTCAATGCCCAAGTGGAAGGACATTCGTATGGACCACAGAATCCAGGAATAGCAAGCGGCTAGGCAGCTTGCTCTGCCGCAAGCATATGAAACTGAGGTCATCGTGGGCCCTCGGGAAGTATTGTTAGATGAGGCTATGGATGGGCTGTCGATCCTCAACTTCCGAGAAGGGCTGATATTCTGGCTTCGTGAAAAACCCTAACACTGTTACAATCATGGATAAGGTGATGTGGACAGCCTGACCATCAATGTTAGAGAGCAGTCCATCCTCAGTGGGTGACTCATATAGGTTATGGTAGAAGAGTCGTACCAGATGAGGATAAATGGGCGCTGTCATAGTGCAAACGCCCAACTGCTGTCGAAGTCGGAGCTGCTCAACAGCCCAAGTAGTGTCTGCCTCACCCTGAAAAAATTGCAGGTTGAACTGAGTGAGCTTGTAAAGAGGGCGTGAAGCCCACTCCGGCCGGGGTAAGTCACCCGGTGGTGGTGGCGAGGATGGTGGTGACGGTGGCGGTGGCGGTGGTGGCGCCGAAGAGGTGGAACCTCTGGCCTTCTTAGAGGACCGAGCAACACGTCGACTCATATCCTGCACACACCAAAAACAAATAGACACAAACCCGTGGAACCAATCATGAGAATAAAATAAAATATGAAAGCACAAGTTTGCCTACTAATATACCACATGCAATTCCCACTTTTTTTTTTTGGTAATGTAAAAACAAAAATAATTAATAAATGAATAAAAATGACATTAAATTAAATTAACTAAACTAGAAAATAAATGACATTAAACTAAATTAAACTAAACTATAAAATAAGTAAACTACAAAAGCGACTAAAGTATAGAATAAAATAGCCTAAACTAAACACTTTTTTTTTTTTTTGAAGAAAATAAAATAAAATAAAAACTCAACTACTTAATAATTAAATGAACAATAATATCATAAAATAAGATAAAAATAAAATCACTAACTACACAAGTATAATAAAAATAAAAATAAAGCCAAAATCCACAAACTAATTAAACTAACCAAAAACAGTATGAAGCAATTTAAACTAAACAAATAGAGGAAATAAAAAATAAAATAAAAAACTAAATTAGGATTAGTATTAGCACCATGATTTCTAATTTTTTTTTGTATTCGAAAATTCCCGCACGTGCGCCGGAGATGGCCGCATGTGTGGCGTTCATCTTCTCTAGAAGCAGATCGGTGTTGAAGTTTTTTTTTTTTTTTTTTTTTTTAAAAAAAAAACTAAGTAAACATGCATTCTACAACTCAGGAAAAACAAATAAAATTAAAACAAAACATAACATAAAAGAAAGAATGAACACTAAAAATAAAAATAAAAATAAAATAAAAAAAGTACAGCACTTATGAACAATTTTTTTTATTTTTTATTTTTTTATTTTTATTTTATTTTATTTTATTTTTTTTTGAACACTAGATCACACAAAAAAAAAAAAACTAAAATCAAAATCTCTACAAATTGATTCCTATAGCTACAAATCTATACATAGAAGGAAAAAAAACTACCTTGAAAAAGTGGAGAAAGAGAGAAAAAGAATGGAGGTTCGCCGGAAAAAATGGTGGTCGTCGGAGTTTCGTCGGACGGAGAGGTGAGTGATGCCGGGGGTGAGATGATTGTGGTGAGGAAGAAGAAAGAAGGAGAAAAGAAAAGGAAGAAGAAGAAGAAGAAAGTGAAGAAGAAGGTGGGTTTGTTGTGAAAGAGGGAGAGAGGGAAATCTGAGAGTGAAAGGGATTGGGAGAGACAGAGAGTTAGATAAGGTTTGTTTGGTTTTTTTGTTTTTGTTTTTGTTTTTTTGTTTTTGTTTTTGTTTTTAGTTCGAAAATAAATAAAAAAAAATAGAAAATAAAAATAAATAAATAAATGAAATTTTTTTTTGACATTAAAAATAATTAAAAAGAAGAAGAAAACAAAATTTTTTATTTTTTTTTTGAAAATTCCCGCACGTGCGGGGCCCAGGCCGCACGTGCGGCTTGCCTCCACACCTGCTTATTAAGCAGTGTGCAAACTCACCAAATGCTCAATTTCCCGCACGTGCGGCGATTTGCCCCCCTCGTGCTATTTTTATTTATTTTTTTTTTTTGGGAAAATCGGCGTCTTGCACGTGCGGGAGTCAAGCCGCACGTCGGGTTGGTCAATGCACGCCAATCCCCGCACTTGCTTATTTAGCAGTGCTCAACATTTGTTTTGCCAATTTTTCCCGCACGTACGGGGCCCAGGCCGCACATGCGTCGATTCCCACTTTTTTTTTTAGTGAATAAGTATAACCATTTTTTTTTATTATTTATTTATTTATTTATTTATTTTTTAAATTGAACAAGTACAACACCTTTTTTTTTTTAACACAGAAAATAAACATGAAAGCATGCTTCTTTTTTTTTTTTTTTACTAACTCTCAGCACCTAACAAAAGGCACTAGAGTTATGGCATAAAGTTGCCACTTTAGAATCCCCCAAGTAATAAAACCCAGCGTAGTTTATAGCATTCGGACTAGTACAACTGAAATATACTTAACCATTTCTACCTTCAATTGACATCCGAAATAGATATAGCACATAAGAACATAACGGAATGCCCACTGAAGGTATAATCTTCACGCAAAAACCACGGGTACTACTTTTCTCCCTAACTGTGTTTGTAACTTTCCCTATTCTCCAACAGGGTGACAGACTAGGTTGATTCGGTATCCATAATCGAGGCGCATAAAGCTACCTCAACCTATGGGGCTGCCATATAGAGTTCAAGCTAAGGTAGTTTTGAAGCAATCTCCACACCCCTGGGTATTTAAATCAGACTCTAGTCCCGGAAATCCCGAACCTTTGTGTTCTAAGCTTTGCCATTCGAACTCTAGTTTCCACCGTCTCAGTTGGTCTCCTAGGAACTCACTACAAACACGGTTAGGTGGCCATACCAGACCGTCAGATGCCGTTCGGGCACGGCTAACACCAAAGGAATTACACCTTTAGAGGATTTAAAGTCTCCTAGACGCAAGTAAAGCATGACGAGAACAAAGAAAAACAAAATAGCATAGAAGGGAAAGAAAGGAGAACAAGAAATTAATCCATCAATCGTAGTAAAATGGGTCCATCAATGCAATGAACTCAATCATATGCCCATTCCCAATCCCCTCTATATATGGTTTCAATCTTTGGCCATTCACTTTGAAAGTGTGGCCAGTCTTTGGATCTCGCACCTCAACAGCGCCATGAATGAATGCCTCAACAACTACAAAGGGGCCATCTCGTCTTGATCTTAGCTTACTCGGAAAGAGTCTCAATTTTGAATTAAAAAGCCACACTTTTTGGTCGGGTTCAAAGGATTTCCTGTTAATGTGCTTGTCATAGAATTCTTTAGTCCGAGCTTTAAAAACTCTCGAACTCTCATATGCATCATTCCGGATTTCCTCCAACTCATTGAGTTGCAATTTCCGGTTGAGCCCAGCTGTGGCCATATCGAAGTTAAACTTCTTTATGGCCCACAATGCTCGGTGCTCAAGTTCAACCAGGAGATGACAAGCTTTGCCGAACACCGCTCTATATGGTGACATCCCAATGGGTGTCTTATAAGCAGTGCAGTAAGCCCATAATGCATCAATTAACCGTTGTGACCAATCTTTCCTATCCGGTCACCATTTTCTCAATTATGTGCTTTACCTCCCTATTTGAGATTTCCACTTAGCTACTAGTTTAAGGGTGATATGGAGTGCCAACTTTATGAGTGATAGAGTATTTCTTAACTACCGACTCAAAGAACTGGTTACAAAAATGTGTACCCTGATCACTTATTATGGCTCTAGGAAACCCAAAACGACTAAAGATATTTTCATGCAAAAACTTGATTACCACTCTATGATCGTTTGTTCGGGTAGCTATTGCCTCCACCCACTTAGACACGCAATCTACTGCCAAAAGAATGTACTCAAACCCGAATGATGACGGGAAAGGGCCCATAAAATCAATCCCCCACATATCAAATATTTCTACCACAAGAATAGGGGACATTGGCATCATGTCACGCCGAGACATCGAACCCATTTGCTGACAGCGCAAACAAGTTCTACAAAATTGATGGGCATCTTTAAAAATTGTGGGCCAATAAAACCCACTCTGTAAAATCTTGGCGGTCGTTTTATGCCCACTAAAATGACCGCCACATGCAGAAGAATGAAAAAATGTAATAATGCTATGCACCTCACTCTCCGGCACACACCGTCGGATCACTTGGTCGGAGCAATATTTAAACAACTCCGGATCCTCCCAAAAGTAATACCTGACCTACGAAAAGAATCGGTCTTTGTCTTGCTTAGACCAATTCTGTGGAATTTGCCTAATAGCCAAGTAATTCACAATATGTGCAAACCACAGGGGGCTTGCTTGTGATAGCACAAAGAGTTGTTCGTCCAGAAACGAATCATGCAAAATAAAAGGGTCACTATTATACTCAACAAGGATTCGAGAGAGGTGATCTGCCACAACATTCTCAGATCCCTTCTTGTCACGGATCTCTAAGTCAAATTCCTGAAACAACAAAATCCATCTAATCAACCTAGGTTTAGTCTCTTTCTTAAATAGTAAATACCGCAAAGCGGTATGAACAGTGAAGACTATGACCTTGGAACCTAGGAGATAAGATCAAAATTTGTCTAAGGCAATGACCACAGCTAGCAACTCTTTCTCGGTGGTAGTGTAATTCAATTGTGCATCCGAGAGAGTGCGACTAGCATAGTATATAGCAAATGGTGCCTTATTGACCCTTTGGCCTAACACAGCCCCGACAGTATAATCGGAGGCATCACATATGATTTCGAAGGGAAGCGACCAATCTGGTGATTTCATGATTGGGGCGGTGGTCAAGGCCATTCTTAGTGTTTCAAATGCCTTTAAGCATGCCTCATCAAAGACAAAAGGCGCGTCCTTAACTAGTAAACTACACAAAGGACGTGATATCTTGCTAAAGTCTTTGATGAACCTACGATAAAAACCTGTATGCCCTAAAAAAGACCTAATTTGACGCACGAAATTGGGTGGAGGAAGGCCTGCAATGAGGTCAACCTTAGCCTTGTCAACCTCTATATCTCGAGGGGACACAATGTGCCCCAACACTATACCCTCGCGAACCATAAAATGGCTTTTTTCCCAACTCAAGATTAGGTTTGCCTCAGTACATCGTTCTAACACTCTAGTCAAGTTCCTAAGGCATTCCTCAAAAGATGGTCCAAACACCGAAAAGTCATCCATAAAAACCTCTAAGAATTTCTCTACCATGTCGGAGAAAATGGCCATCATACACCGTTGAAAGGTCGCCGGTGCATTACATAGCCCGTAGGGCATGCGCCTGTAAGCAAAAGTGCCAAAAGGGCATGTGAATGTGGTCTTTTCCTGGTCATCGGGGTACACTAGGACTTGATTATACCCTGAATAGCCATCAAGAAAACAATAGAAACCCTGCCCCGCTAACCTCTCTAGGATTTGGTCAATGAAAGGTAAGGGAAAATGGTCCTTCCTAGTCGAGGAATTTAGTCTCCTATAATCAATGCACACTCGCCACCCTGTAGTGGTTCGCGTGGGGACTAACTCTCCTCCCTCATTCTCAACAACGGTGATGCCCGATTTCTTGGGCACCACTTGTGTGGGACTTACCCACTTGCTATCTGAGATGGGGTATATAATACCCGCATCCAACAATTTCAAAACCTCCTTCTTCACCACCTCTTTCATATTAGGATTCAGTCTCCGTTGCATTTGGCGAGAAGGTTTGGTGTCCTCCTCTAAGTGTATATAATGCATGCACACGGAGGGATCTATCCCTTTCAAATCAGCCACTGATCACCCTATAGCACTCCGATGTGCCACGAGAACACTCATTAACTGACTCTCCTACTCAGCAGTCAAGTCAAATGCAATGATAACTGGTAAAGTCTCCTGGGGCCCTAAAAATGCATACTTGAGTGTGGCCGGAAGTGGTTTCAACTCAAGTGTAGGTGGTGTGACCAAAGATGGTGTGGCAGGCTCTCTCAACAGAGGAGGAAGTGACTCAAACCGGGCTTTCTATGGAGGAAAATCCAGTGTAGAAGAAGAATTAAGCACGACATTCACCTCCTCAACTGACCCATCTATATCAAAATTTTCAAACCCAAAATGAGCTAGACAAGCCTCTAAAGGGTTCTCTACAAGAATGGAGGGCAAAGCCTCCTTAACAATCTCATCCACTACATCCACTAATAAGCACTCCTCCCTCTCATGAGGTTGTTGTGATGCTTGGAAAACATTAAGCTTCACTTGCATGTTACCAATTGAAACATCCATAACCCCGGTCTGACAATTAATGCATGTATTGGCCGTAGCCAAGAAAGGTCGACCCAAAATCACCGGGATTTGTTTCCTCAAACTGGCTACCGGTTCCATATCTAAAACCAAAAAGTCAACAGGGAAGTAGAACCTATCAAGCTTAACTAGCACATCCTCAATCATGCCTCGTGGCACTTTGAGGGACCGGTCAGCCAACTGAAGAGTAACAGTAGTGGGCTTCAACTCGGCAAGCCAAAATTCCTCGTACACAGAGTACGGCAACAAATTAACACTAGCCCCTAAATCCAATAAGGCCCTATCAATGAAGTGGTCCCCTATAATGCATGCAATGGTTGGGGCTCCCGGGTCATTAAGCTTAGGAGGTGTGTCATTCAACAAGATGGAGCTTACTTGCTCCGTGAGTAGGACCTTTTGGGACACATGTGTCCTAGATTTACGCTTTTGCGTACAAAGGTCCTTCAGAAATTTGGCATATGATGGTACTTGCTTAATTGCCTCCAATAGGGGGAGGTTGATTTTTACCTGTTTAAAGACTTCTGTCATTGCCTCCATAGATGCTGCCTTCTTATTAAAAGGAGACGATGTGTCAAGGCACTGGGGAAAGGGTGCCTTAGGCACATATGGTGCCTTGGGCTCAAGTGAAGTACTAGGGACTAAATCATCCCTCTTAAGTGTTTCCCCCTCACCCTTGCTCTCACTAGGTGAACCACCGTGGTCACCCTTCTTAACTCTAGTTGTATCAGACACAACTGACTGAGGCTCTAACTTCTTACCACTTCTTAAGGCAACCACCGCCTGCACTTGCTCATGTTGCTTTCCATTCCCACCCGAACTCTCTACCCCGTATTGTCCCTTAGGGTTGGCCACAGTTTGACTTGGTAATTTTTCCTCCTTTCTCCGATTCATGTTGTTAGCCATTTGACCCAATTGGGTCTCTATCTTGGCAATAGAGTGAGTGTGGGAGTAAACTATCGGTGCTAACCCCTTAAGTTCTGAAAGAACTTCCAACACCTGAGTCTCAAAGGTAGAGTTGCCCTGAGGAACAGGCGGGGCTTGTGGTTGTGGTTGCCGGTATAGTTGTGGGGGTCTATAAGGTTGCGGTGGTTGGTAAGATGATTGGTTGGCAAAATTATTGAAATTCTGTCTTGGTGGTGGAGGATTCTAAGAAGTGCCTTGTGAAGGGGGTCTCCATGAGAAATTATGGTGATTTTTCCATCCCGGATTGTATGTGTTGGAGTATGGATCATTACCCGGGTTGGAGAATCCTTGAGCTGCATTCACATGCTCTTAGACTAACTCCGGAAATTGTGATGCCGAAGGGCAATCACTCAAGTCATGAGCAGGGCTCGCACAAATAACACATGCCTCGTGAAATTGAGGCTGATCTTGCTAGGTAGGGGCATGTCCTGTAGCTAATAATTGGTCCATCTTGCGGGACAGTGCCTCTACTTGTTGGGCTAACTCTAGGTTTTGCTCGACCTCATAAATGCCCCCTCTTTTCGGGGCTCCAACTACTGGTTGCCGGACTTGCCAGGCTGCGGAGGCATGGTGAAGGGAATTATCACTTAAGTTCTCAAATAATTGCCATGCCTCGGCATCATTTTTAGACATAAATGTCCCACCACAGGACGAATCCACCATTTGGCGGTGTGGCTCAGTTAAGCCATAATAGAATGTTTGAACAAGTTGCCAATCAGGCACTTGGTGGTGGGGACACTGTTGGAGAAGGTCTCTAAGTCTTTCCCACGTCTCATGGAATTGCTCACCATCCATTTGAGCAAAGTTTGTGATGGCTCGCCTAAGTTGGTTGGTTTTACCTATGGGAAAGTACTTCTCCAAGAACCGTTGCTGTAATTGGTCCCAAGTTGTGATTGAATTAGCAGGTAAAGAATTTAGCCAGTGTTTGGCTTTATCCTTTAACGAGAATGGAAACAATCGCAACATTAAGGCCTCATTTGTGAAATTCTGGATCCTCACTGTCGAGCAAATTTCCAAAAATTCATTCAAATGCTTATAAGGGTCATCATGAGTTAGTCCATGGAATGATGGAAGCATTTGTATGGTGCTGGACTTAATCTCATAATGAACAGCAGTGGTGTTGGGCAATTGGATGCATGACGGTGATGTATATGTAGTGGGTGTAAAATAATCCTTAAGGGTCCGGTTAGGCACATTCGGGACATTAGGATCTGCCATCTCTAATGGCTCAATGTATGAATATGAATATTTAAGCCTAGGAATACAAGCAGAGGTCCTAAGTCTCCTAAGGGTCCTTTCTAGTTCAAGGTCCAAACTCTACAATTCAGGGCGACAAGAACGACGCCCGTGCATACACTACCCAAACACACATAACAAGTTCCGACTCGGTGCACTAAGTTACGAAAGCAGAATACTAAAAGAGAAATACTCACAGCGGTTTAACGAAAACGCTTTACTCGTCTTGCAGATGCTTGGCGTGTAGACGTTGTCTCCAACCCCCAATTAAGCTTTGACTTTCGTTTTAGCACTTTGGTGCTTTACTTGTGAGTGTTTGCTTCTGTTTACTCACTTTAGTGCTGCGGTTTTTTTTTTTTTTAAAGCTCGGCTGCGCTCCGCTTGCACTTCAATGATAGCTCCAATTTCAAACGCTTTGCACACTTAGCAACACCAAAAGCATAAAATCCTAAACTAAAAATTAAAATAAGAATGTAACTTTAAATTAACTAATTTTGCCAGAAGTCCCCGGCAACGACGCCAAAATTTGATGGGTCATTGAACACACCAAAATTAAATACTAAACTAAATTCAATTAGAATAATGGCAAGTCTCGGTATCGACCCACAGCGACTATTGTGAAATTAAACTAATTTAATTGTCAAATTCCTAAATTAATTTTGATAAAAAGATTGGTTGATTATAACCTAATTTAATAACGAATAAATTAAACTAAGGAATTAAATTATTAATAATAAATGAAATTGGGTTTACTGAATTGGAGAAAAATCCTAGGGTAGAGAATTCACCACTAACTACATAATTAGGGTTTCCAATTGAAATCAATTATGCTATGGTTTGAACGGATTAATGTTTCGCAACTACAAGCTCGAAGCATTTGACAAGAAGATCATCACATTCAATGTACGAGCATGAACCATCTCAAGTAATACGAATAGTTCACTCTAAACTAAGGTAGTGATACGACTCGTTCCTCGTAGTATGGTTCATCTCATACCTTGAATGTGAAGGAATAGAAAACACATGTATGGATAACATTCAACAATCACAGAAAGTCAAACATTCGAAGAGATAATGAAAAATATATAAAAGGAACTTCTATATCACCATACAAATGTTCAAACCTTTACATAATTAAAAATCAAAAAGAAAACAAAATAATTACGTGGCTAGGGTTTCATCAAAACCCTAGAAAAGAAGACTAGCCACTCATGGAGGAATGGAAAGAGGAAGATGGAGAAGGAACCACTATGGGAGACATCCTTGAAGCTTTTGTTTCTCCTCTCTTTCCCAAACCCTAGCCTCTCTCTTTAGGCCAAAACAATTTCAGAACCCTAGAAAAGCCTTTTCCTTTTCTTTTTATACTTCTATTCACTTCCAAACAGGTTTAAAACATCAGTTTGACTTTTCCAGAAAAAGTCAACTCTGTCCAAATTTTGTCTTTTTGCCTATTTTATGCTCTGACGATGTACAACCTGATTGACATTCAACACACATAAAGTATACGATTTGACCAGCAAGTGAAGTTAAGAGATTCTAATTAACGGCCTCAATGATGTACAATTCGGCCTTAATCAACACATCAAAAATAATAAGTTCTCTCTCTATTTATCTATCTTAAGGCTACCATCTTTAAAGACTAGGAATTTGGAGTGTGGATAAATATTGAGAAACTCTAGTAGCTTCTCAATTGACAGGGGGTTTTTCAGACGAGTCTTGTAATTCAAGCATCCGATCTAAACCATTTCCACGTCAGGTTATATGATTACGCATAATTTTTCCTTCATTAGTATCAGAGCTATGTTGGTTGTATTCGCCTCATATGATTTGCATGCCGTAAATTACTTTTATTCGTGTTTAATTCAATGTTATTGAATATCATGGCATGTCGAGAAGAGTTTTTGGAAAACTCCATAAGAGCTGTTTTCTTATCTCAAAATTGTAGTTTTCTTATCTCAAAATTTTGTATCAAAAATTTCGTTTATTGTAACTGAAATTTATATATTTTGAAAGTACTCTTCATGAGCTTTCCATCCATATAAAATGGGCTTTAATTGGAATTATATCAAAAAAGTTATAATTTTTCAAAGATTTTTTGTCCAAATCATTGTTTTTGGAAGAAGTTTTGGAAAGTTATTTTTTTCCTATCCTATTAATTATTGTGTATAATTTGATGACTCATTTTAGTATTGTAACTTTGTTTATTATCTCTCTTCAATCACTACTTTGCCTAAAGCAAAGAAAAGCTGAGGAGATGTTTTATCTCTGCGTTACTTATGAGATCTTATGTTAATACTTCTTAAGGTATGTTAAAATGATAGTTTTACTATCTAAGGTGGTTTTGATTGACAAGGGAGGCTATGTTGACTCCTCTGACCTTCCTGGGATCTTACTTGGTTATTGACCAAAAAGACTTCGTAATGACATTACCTTCATTTCAATTTGTTTTAGAGTAAAATTTGGGGCGTCACATATTATGCATGGTTTCATGTTATGGATTTAAGAGATGGTTTTGTCTCTTATATAATTTTGTTCAAAAATTAATTGGGTGCTATATTTTAACTCATATATAGGGAGATGATTACGAGCTTAGCCAAATTTTTGATTTCTCTATGTAAATAAAAATATTGTATGCCAATTGTGTTATTTGAAATCAAATTTAAAATTAAAAAAAAATGTATGCTAATGTCAAACCCTGTGCAATACCATCAGTGAAATGGCCTCTAAGAATGTTGTTGTTGACCTCATCAAAGAAGAAAAATTGGATGGGTCTAATTATGATATGTGGTACAGAAAAATTCGATACTTGCGTAATGAACAAGAAGTCCTATATACTTTGACAACCCTTATGATTTGTCCTGGACAAGGGACCACTACCCAATATCGCCGTGACATGGAAAACTATGAAAAATGGGTCAAAAGAGATCAGTGCACGCTATACTATGCTTAGCACTATGCACAATGATCTCATTAGGGAGTTTGAGGTAAGCCCCACTGCTCATGATATGTGGAATCAATTGAAAATTACTTATGGGACCACATCTGCAACTAAGTTACGTGCTCTAATTTTGGAATTTAAGCAATATGCTATGGATCCAAAACACTTAATGGTTGAGCATCTCAGAGCTATGTCAGGCATGATACGTGATTTGAAGGCTGCTGGCAATATTCTTACTGATGAGCAGCAGTTTACAACTATGATACGTTCTTTGCCCGATTCATGGGGGCGAATGAAACTTGTGCTTACACACAATGAGAATATAAAAATTTTTGCTAAATTTCTCGTCACCTTGAACTTGAAGCGAATCTCCTAGGGTCGTACCGCAACACTGTCATTGTGGCTCAAGATGGGCAGCATAAAGCATTCAAGCCTAAGCGCAACAAACAAGGAAGACATGATGGTGTAACTGGTAACCTTGGTCCTAAGCAAGGTAATATGATGAAGCGCCATCGAGCCAAGCACTCTAGAAACAAAGATAAAACCAAAGTCAAGTGCTATAACTGTGGAAAGTTAGGTCATTTTGCTCGAAAATGCCCTGATGCAAATAAGGTAGACCTTTTCCTTAACTCTTTCAATACATGTGTTTGCTCATATATATGTGTTCCTAATTCTCTCCATGGTTGGATTGTAGACTTAGGAGCAACCCGCCACATCACCAGAGAAAGAGTTAAGTTTGTGGATTACAAAAAGATACATGTTGGCAGGCAGTACATTACGTTGGGTAATGAAACTCATGAGAATGTCCTTGGAGGTGGTTCTTATCAGCTCAAGACGCATCTGGGATGCACCTTATTTCTTCATGACATGCTTTATGCGCTTGGTGCCCAATATAATCTTTTATCAGTTATTGCTTTGTTAGGATTTGGTTTTGGTTTTCATTTTGAGGGCGATCTGTCGGATTTCTATGTAAATAAAGTCTTGTATGGATATGGTTTTCTAGGGCTGAGTAAGGAATCTGCGAAATCCATAATCCGATCCGGTCTAGTCCAATCCGGTAGGTTTGGATTGATTTTTTGAATCCGTGGTTTGGTTTCAGATTGAAAAATTAAAAATTCTTAGTCCATGGATCATTTCCAGACTAAGCCCCATGGTTCTGGATTGGAACCGATCCGGACCGTATACAAATAGCCTATATTTATATTATACACCCTCCCGCATAGTATCTTCTCTTATTTCATATATAACCTAAATCTAAACTTAAACCCGTATAGTATCTTATTTTATTGCTTTTATTTGTTGGCTTTTAATTTTAATTTGTAATGGTCTAGATACTTATTATGGAACCAGTTTTCTTATAGTTGTTTAAATTCTAGAACAGTATGACGTTATTATGGAAAGACATGTTATTATTGTGGAGCTAATATGATACTATGTTTATATTTTTATGAAATTAAAATATTATATATATATTGTTATTTAATTATGTAAATCCGTAATCCTAAACTGATCCAATCCATGTTTAAATGGATTAGTTCAGATTGGTTCTGCGATTTAAACAGATTGGATTAGTTCCAATTTTTCAGGAACCGTAGATAACGGATTGGTCCTGGTCTTACCCCGATCCGGACCAATCCGAACCATGCTCACCCATGTGGTTTTCTTTCCAATAATTTTTTTTATGCTAGATCTAGATTTTTCCTCATATTCTTATGTGTCTTGTGATAATGACTCATTAAATTCTATTAATTGGTATGCTAGACTTGGTCACATAGCCAAAGATAGAATGACTAGACTAGCTAAAGAAGGCCTGTTGGGGCGTCTTGCTAATGTAAGTCTGCCTGTGTGTGAAACTTGTTTGGTAGGAAAACATGTAGGAAACCTTTTGGAAAGGCACCTAGGGCTTTATATCCTCTAGAGTTAGTTCACTCTGACATTTGCGGACCTATGAATGTAAAGGCACACCATGATGCTTCTTATTTCTTTACATTCATTGATAATTACTCACGATTCAATTATGTCTATTTGAACTCACATTGCTTTGAGGCATTGGATTGCTTTAAGCGCTTTGTTGCATTGGTTGAGAATCAAACAGACAAGAAATTGAAAATCCTTCGAACAGATTTAGGGCGTGAGTATTTATCACATCAGTTTCAGGGATTGTATGAGGAAAATGAGATATGTAGGTGATTAACGAATCCAAGGACTCCACAACAAAATGGTGTAGCAAAGAAACAAAACTGCACTTTACTTGAAATGGTTAGACCGATGATGGTGCAAGCCAACCTCCCTATATCTTTTTGAGGGGATGCTCTTTCGACTGCTACTAACATCCTTAACTGTGTGCCTTCAAAGTCAGTTCCAATAACTCCATATGAATTATGGAAAGACGCAAAATCAGATTTGGAGCATTTGCAGCCTTGGGTTTATGCAGATTTTGTTAACAGTACTTCTCATAAGCATGAGAAGTTAGGCCCTAGAGCAAATAAACAAAGTGTTTGTGAGATGCTCATAATGCTCAAAGGGTTATGCGATGTATGGTGAACACCCTAATGGTGAGATGACTGAAAATAAGTCGCGAGATGTCAATTTCATTGAGAATGAATTTCCTAGCATTGGTGAAGTAAAGAAAGATCTTGCACTATTTGAGTTGCAGGATTTTGAGGAAATCACACGATCTTTTGGCGAGAGTGGAGAATTAGAGACCTATCCTGAAATCACCAAAGATAGTGGGAGTGATTTACCTCCTAGTGGTAGTCTTTTATTAGAAAATGACTCACTAGGATCCCAGTTAAGTAGAAGTGAATGTGGAACCATTCTTTGTCATCGTTATGAGATTGAGGAAGAATCTTTCATGTGTACTCCATTGGATCTTGATGAGCCTGCTTCCTATGAGTAAGCATTAGTTTCACCTAATGCTAATGAGTGGATGACTGCTATGAAGGATAAAATGAGTTCTATGGCTCAGAACCAAGTTTGAGAGTTGGTTGACCTTCCACCTGGGCGCAAGACCATTGGTAACAAATGGGGCTTAAAAATTAAATGCAAGGCTGATGGGTCAATCGATAATTATAAAGCCTGTCTCATGGCGAAGGATTATACCCAAAGAGAGAGTATAGATTATAATGATACATTATCCTCGGTGATGAGATTTGCCTGTATTTGCCTAATTCTAACTATTGTTGCGTATTTGGATTTGGAACTTTTCCAAATGGATGTTAAGACTGCATTTCTCAATAGAGAACTAGATGAGGAGATTTATATGGATCAACTAGTAGGCTTTGAGGTCAATGGACAAAAGCTCAAAGTATGCCGCCTCAAACGTTCCATTTATGGCTTAAAGCAATCATCTAGACAATGGTACTTTAGATTCCATAAAGCCATCGTTTCAACTGGGCTTGAGATGGTGGAAGAAGACCATTATGTGTATGTCAAACAATCAAGAAAGAGTTACCTTATTCTATTGCTATATGTTAACAACATTTTGTTAGCTGGAAATGACATGAAGATGATTGTCGCCACTCAAGAATGGTTATCCTCTACTTTTAAATGAAGGAGATGGGATAGGAAAATTATGTGCTCGGAGTTAAGAGCTTGAGAGATCGCTCCAAGAGGCTTCTTAGTTTGTCTCAAGAGACTTACATTAAGAGGATCTTGGAACGGTTTCGTATGTACTATTCCAAACCCATTGACACTCCAATTGAGAAGGGACGTAATTTGAGCATTGACTCTTACCCTAAGACAGATGAGGAAAAGAAACAAATGAAAAAAGTTTCCTATGCGAGTGCAATTGGTAGTCTGATGTATGCTATGATGTGTACACGACCAGACATATGTTTTGTAGTGGGATTGGTCAGTCGTTACCAAAGTAACCTAGGACTTGTTTACTGGCAAGCAGTGAAGAGGATTTTTTGCTATCTTCATGGAACGATGGATCTCATTATTTGCTATCAAGGTGGAGATTTGAGACTAAAGGGATATAATGACGCGGCCTGGGATACTGATAAAGATGAGTGCAAGTCTACCATTGGTTATTCGTTCTTACTTAGCGGAGCGACTATTTCTTAGTGTAGTAAGAAGCAATCATGCATTGCTTTGTCCATGATGGAGTTAGAGTATGTTGCTTGTTCAACAATAGTACAAAAGGCTGTTTGGTTAAGGAGATTCCTTCAGTACCTTGGGATCACAACTCTTGCAGATGAAGCCGTTATGATTTATGTTGACAGTATGGCAGCTTTGGTATATTCTAAGGATCCTAAGTATTATGTTAGAACCAAACACATCGACATTCGATTTCACTTTATTCGAGATATGGTTGTCTAAGGGGAGGTAGTCTTATCGCATATCTCCACTAGTAGGATGGTGACTGATCCACTTACTAAAGTCACTACTAGAGACATTTTCCAAACTTATGTTAGGAGTTTAGGGTAGGATTTGATGTTTTTATAGATACCTCATTGACTTTGTTGGATATTTTTGAACCTTGTAGTAGTAGGTTCCCCTTGGAGTGAAGAACGTTGTCTTGTCTTGATCAACACGGTCCATGGCAATTTGTGATACCCCCTGTAAGCATTCAAGAAATTCTTGTACTAGTGTTGGGCAATTGCATCCTCAAGTTGATCGATTCTCAATAGGAGAAAGCAATCTTTTGGGCAAGTTTTTTTTTTTAAATCTATAAAATCCAAGCAAACATGCCATGACCTTGTCCTCTTTTTCACTACAATGGTATTAGATAGCCACATGGGATAAGTAACTTCTCGGGCTGCCGTAACTTCTAGTAGCTTATTAACTTCAACAATTACGGCTGTGGTGTGTTCAGCGGCCGAACGACAACTCTTCTGAATAACCGACTTAGCCTTTGGATCAACATTCAAGCTGTGCATAGCAATAGTTGGGTTAAATCCTGGTACGTCATAAGGCATTCATGCAAATATGTCGATATAGCCGAGGAGAAAAGATATCAGCTCTTGCTGTTTGGCGATATTGAGACCTGTGCTAATTAGGAAGAATTTTTTAGGATCCTCGATCATTATTTGATCCAAATCCTCCGTAACTTTATTAGCTGGGACTTTTCAGACGTTTTCTAGACTTTTCTGATTTGGAATTTTAATTGAATTTACTTCCAAGTCTTTGGGCTTCTTGATTAGGGCCGAAAGGTAAAAATCTCTTGCTAACCTCTATGAACCATAGATCTATTCAATTCCATACTGAGTTGGAAAATGGAGTAAGTTATGGTAAATGCTTGTTATAGCTTGCATTGCATGAAGCCATATTCGGCCCATGATTATGTTATAGGGCAAGGGAAGTTTCACTACTAGGAATTCAACTTCTAGTGTTTGGTGCCCCTGCGCACTGGTAGCACAATTTTTCCTAAAGGGTATTCTGGATTGGCGTTGAAGCCAAAAAGAGAGTACTCGGCTAGCAAAAGGTTTGCATTTGTGAAGCCGAGTTTGAGAAATGTCTTGTAATATATTATTTTAGAAGTGCTTCCCTGGTCAATCAAGATGCGCTCAATGGCAAACTTGTTAACCCGCAACTCGATTATGAGGACGTCATTGTGTGGAATGGTAACTCCTTTGAGATCTGTATTTGAAAAGCTGATCTCATTTGACAAACGAGGCCATTTGACTGACATACCAGACTCAGGGTTAAAGCTGGAAGATTACAGTTGAACCAAATTTATGCCGTTTGATGGAGGTATGCTGTATATCATGTGGATCATACCGATGGGTGGTGAATCGAGGCATACATCGAGCACACCCGGTGGGTTCTCCGTCTTTGGATGGTATTCTACCAATCAGCCTCCTTAGAGCAACTCTTCCAGGTGATCTTTTAAAGCGTAGCATATGTCAGTTGTGTGTCCATGGTCTTAATGATATTCACATCTTTGATCCCTTTGTCTCTTGTCGGGGGGCCCAAACATCTTACTCGGCCATTTGAAGAAAGGATGATGTTTAATTTTGATTAGGATTTCGCTATTTGGCTCGATGAACTCCGTATACTTTTTATCTGGTCACCTTGAGTGCCTGCTTTCTACCTAGTATTGCTCACTCTGCCGACGAGAATCTCTGAGGTTTTCTGTTCTTAATCGGCCTCTTGTTTTTGGATTTCTTCCTGGCGAAGTTCTTTTTGGTGGTGCGACTGTTAGAGGTTATACCATAACAGGCACTACCGATTCACCCGCCTGTAATTTGACTTTAGTTCTTATTGCATCATCTTCCACTTTACAATACTCCTCGACTTTCTTTTTTCATCAGGGACCAGATTGTTTTAGGGGGTCTTCGAGTTAATAAACTCCTAAGTGGACTATTAGGATATAATCCCATCTTGAAGGCGGTGATCGCCATGGAAGCATTGCATTCATCATCTACCAAATTGAAGCATTTCCAATAGCAAGCTAAATATTTGCATAGGGTCTCCCCGTACTTTATCTTTATTGCCCAAAGGGAGTCTGCTTGTTTCGGCTAAGTTTCATTAGTGATAAATCTAGCTTTGAAGGATTTCTAGAGTTGGTGAAAACTCTATATCGAAGCCGGCTCAAGTTTGTAATACCACCTGACAGCGAGTGGTCCCAAACTATTAGGGAATATTTGACACATAAGTGCTTTATCGTCTGTATGTAATGTTATGGCCTGTTTGTAATGACGGATGTGATCGGTGGAATCTGATTTCCTGTCATATAGAGTGAATAAAGGTGCCTTGAACTTCTTGGGCAAGACAGCTTTGGCTATGTGTCGTACGAAAGGGTCATGCCTATCTTCTAAATCTGAATCATCATCTCTTGTTCTGTGGTCGTGGCGCATTCTCGGACTTTCGTCCAACGAGCTAGAAATGCCTACTTGGCCTCATTTTTTGGGTTCGTTGTCTGATGATGGCGATGTACTGCTGTTATTGACGTGCCTCAAGCGATGATGTCTCTGTTTGGCTTTCTTTTTTGGTGATTGACTTCGATGTCGTGCAATCTGTTGGGACTTGGCTAGCTCTTGACGTAGGTGCTTGTTATCAGTTGCCATGTTTTCCAAAAGTTGCTAATTGTGCTTCGCTTGGTTGATAATGGTTTGCATGGTGTCTTCTACTAACATTGAAGGTAACGAAAGAGTTGTCGGGTCAAAGTTCGTAGATCTTGTAGCGGGGGTTTCTTCAGGACCAAAAATTGTTCCTGATGAATTGCTGTGTCTTGTGACCAAGGGATCTTGGGTTAGGTTCGCCATGGATGAATTTGAGTATTCATACACACGGCGCCAATTGTGAGGAAATGGATTTGAAATACTCCTTTATCCAATCAGACCCTTGAGAAATCCTTCGAATGCCACCTGAAATAGAAGAACAACTCCGGTCAGTAGTGCCGGAATTAGCACTTCGACGAGCAAGTTAGTTTCTTAGAGAGAGAACTATTGCTACTTTTGTACCAGTAAATATTTTTTAACATACCTCCTTCTTGAGTCTTCCCCCATTCTTTTATAGACTTCCTCCCCTGGGCTTTTATCCTATTTGGGGTACTTTCTTATCATTTTCTTGTTAGGGTCCACTTCCCTATTATACTTCATGGAAAATAAACAGCTGTCATCCAATTGGACGATGTTGAGTTCCTTTATATATTCGGTTTGGTCATGCTAAAGTATACGTCACTCAGTAACCACTTGTCTTCATGATGTTTACTCGACTCTAACTCAATCCAGTGGGCTATTCTCGGACTAGGCCCAATCGAAATAGGCCGGGCTCTCAAAATATTCAAGACATTGTGAGATATGTTGCATTCTTGTAGATTTTTCATATATTGTTATGAACATTTGATGTAGAGATTGAATATTATTATGAAGAGTCTCATTAGATTTCACGAAAAATCACATTGAAATACTCAATAATTGAAATACTTTTTTAGGTTAACGCCAAAACGTAGCTTATTTTTGTCCTCAAAATTAGGAAGAAAAAAAAAAAAAGGCAAAGAAATTATTTCTTGGAGAAAATTAATAGATAAAATAGGATGACAAGACTTCATTTTGTGGTTCACATCAAAATAAGGTACAAACTTTATATATCTGTACTATTGTAGTGAATATATAAATTACTTTCTATGGATAGGTGTGATTTACTGTGGATAGAGATGGGTTAGTGAACAATAAACTAGCACGTCATACAAAGTTCACCGATTTTTTTATACATAATTATGTGAAATAATTTGAACGCTTCGGTTTCAAACAAAACACTAATAAGATTAATATATATATATATAATAATGTTTTATGTATACTTTTTTGAATAAATTACATTCACTTTTTTAGAAATTTAAAATAAAAAAATTACAGCTAATCCTACGCTTTTGACATAATTATACTAATTTCATTTTACTATAGTTAAAATGATCAAAACTAATGTAGATAGTAGATAGATACTAAAATAAATAAAAACAAATATATATTTTAATAGAAAAGGAATAACAACATTAATTTTTATTCATATGACTAATGAATTATTAATGAAAGATAGACAAAATTGTTATGTGAATTAAAACTTTAAGAAGGGGAAGTCTTTGGGTGGGTAAGGTGTATGTTATATGTATTTGTATAAGTTTTTATAAATATGTATAAATTATTTTATAAAATTATATAAATTCTTACAAATATACGTAAGTTGTGATTTTTTAAATTTTTATAAGATAACTTATGTATATTTGTAAAAATTTACGTAATTCTATAAGATAATTTAAGTATATTTATGAGAACTATAACATGCATTTACATACTTAAAAATTGCCTAAAGTAAACTAGACGTGATGATTACTTGATATTAGAGGTGTGTAACGGTTTATCCGAAAGGCTCAAACCACCCAACTCGCCCAACCGGCATATAAATGGGCGGTTTTGCAAACATAATGTGGACGGATGCGGTTTGAAATATAATAAATTTGTAGGTTGCGGGCGGGTTGCAGGTTAAACCCGCAACACGCAAAAACCGCCCGCACTTTAATTATTATTATTATTTTTTATATACCAACTTTGTAACTTTAACATGAGCACCATTATATTATCTTTGACACTAGGATTCTGATTTTTAAGTATTTCTCAACTTTCTTAATGCCGTAAAATTATCAAGTTCTAAATTTGGTTTCTTATATAATTTTCATTAGTGACTCATCTACTTTTTCCTAATAAAATTTTCTTTCTGGTAGTTAATAGAGCTTCTAGTTTGATTATTGATTATTGAACTGACAATTCTAATTGAGTACAACTTTTAATGCATTCATATATATTTTTTTCATGACAAAAATGCAAATCCTATCCGCCCAAACCGCAAACCGCAGTGCAGGCGGTTGCAGGTTAACTTTTTCTCAAACCGTATAAATGCGGGCGGATCAAACCGAATCATAAACCGCACAAAACTGATCCGCAGGCACCCCTAGTTGATGTAGCATATACATCCCCAAAAAGTAAGATATTTTGTTGTTTTAAATAGTTGCCAGGCATTTCTAGCAAAGTAATTCCGTGTTTGGGTATAATTCTCAGACATTATTTTTAAATGGATTTTTATTTGCCTTTATTAAAAAAATTTATATTTTAATTAATTATTTTTATTTTGTAAATACATCAAGATTATATATATATATCTAAAAAATAAAAAAATTTAACTAAAATATGAAAAAAAAATACTAAAATTTAATGAAAATATGAGCAAAAATTAACAAAGATTTTTGTTCAAATTTTGGTCTATTTTAAATATTTTAACTAATTTATTTTACTTTTTATATGTGTTAGCTGTATATTATCTGATTTATTTGTATTTGTATCTCTCTCAATCTCTATGTATTTGTATCTCTCTCAATCTCTATCTCCTTACCTATCTAGGTTTCTTTTCTGCCTATATATAGAGGCTTCTCCTATTGTATTATTCATTCAATAATATATAGAGTTGTTCTTTTCTCTTCTTTCTCTATTTTTCATAACATGGTATCAGAGCCTAGGTTTTCCCCTAGCCTCATTTTTCTGGTTCTGTCCCAGATCGGTTTCTGCTGGCTTCTGCATATCTAGTTCCTATCTGTTTCAACGATTGGACTACATCAAACTCTTCGTCTCTTCAAGAGGAAGCAAACGCCACCAGAATCACCTCCATAGGACATTACACGCGCCTTCACGCGCCACCCAAAGATTGGCGCGTCGTCTTGCTTCGGTTCTACTCTCAACGCTCCTTACGCGTCACCTCGGCCCGGCCTCGGCTCTCGGCTTACGATCGCCTCGGCTTCGGCTTCCGTAACTTCGGCTTCGCATCGACCATCGGCTTCCGATCTCCTTGGCTTCCTTCCGGCTTCTCTCAGCCGTGTTCCTTATTTGGTTTAGCCCGGTCGACCTATTCATTCAGCGTCGGCCTCCTCACCAGCTGGCTACGACATCACCCTGACGTCAGCCCTTCTTGTTCCCAAGATTTTTTTGGCTTCTGAATCTATTGGTGACCTCTGTTTTGGCACTTATGGATCGTACTGACAATATCCAATCCGTTCCTATTATCCTTGATGGGTCTAACTATGTTAGTTGGGCCCAAGCTCTCTCTAGCTTCATTAAAGGGAAACGTCTTTGGCGGATTCTTACTGGTACTCTTTCCAAACCTAACAAAAAAGAGGATGAGACGGACTCTGCATTCGATGACCGTCTTGACGAATGGGAAAGTAAGAATTATCAAATTATCACATGGTTCCGGGCTACCTCAGTTCCTTCCATCAATCTTCAATTTGGACGCTTTCAGGACGATGACTCCATTGCCTCTCCTGCCAAAGCAATTTGGGATTTTTTGAAGGAGCGTTATCAGACCACTGGCCATGCTCATCAATATCAACTATTGCAGACTCTTCATCACATCGTCAAGCACCGGTCGATCTCTCAATGACTTTTTATCCCGAGATGTCGTCCGTTTGGGACGGCTCGCTCTTCACGAACCTCCATGGGCTCATTCTGATGATGCACAGCTATTTATTACTTATCGGAATCATCAGCGACTATTACAGTTTCTTATGGCTCTTCATAGCACTTTTGAGCCCGTGCGTGCTTCTTTGCTTCATCGTTTGCCTTTGCCCACTTTAGAGCAAGCCATTACTGAGCTCTTATCAGAGGAGACTCGTTTTGGGAGTCTCCGATCTCACAACACGGATTCTGTTCTTGCTACTCCATCTTCTCAAAGTTCCTCATCTTCACAGCCACTCATATGCAGTTATTGTCGCATGGCGAGGCTGCCGACCACTCATTCTCTTGTTCCTTTGCCGAGTTCGCGAATGCTTGACTTGTCATAAGACTGCTCCAGGCCATCTCCAAAGCCATTGTCCTCGAGCTCCCTCCACTACTTCATCTAAGAAAGGGGCTTCTCGTTCTGGGTCTCAGTCCAAATTTAACCACGGTTCTCGCTCTGCTGCTGTTGCCTCTGAGGGTTCTTCTGCTCCTTCTTTCTCTATGGATGATGTTGAGTCCCTTATCTACCAGGTTCTCAACAAATCGGGTACTCCTCCTTCTACTGCTCTTTCAGTAACCTCAGGTAACTCTTCATGGTATTTTGATTCCGCATGCTGTAATCACATGACTTCTGACTCCACTCTATTTTCTTCTTTGTCCTCATCCTCTTCTGCTCCCACTATACACACTGCTGATGGTTCTCATATGCCTGTTAGTCATATTGGCCAAATCTCTACTTCCACTGTGTCCCTTTCTGATGCTTACCATATTCCTTCTCTTAAAATGAACCTGATCTCTGTTGGTCAATTATGTGACCTTGGTCTAACTATTACTTTTTCTGCTAATGGTTGTTTGGTGCAGGACCCTCAGACGAGACAGATCCTTGGGATAGGCCGTAAGCATGGACGTCTGTTCGAGCTTCTCCACCTTCGCAGTCCGCACAAATCATCTCCTGTTGCTGCTGCCTCTACTATGTCTCCTTTTCATCTTTGGCATTGTCGCTTAGGACATGTCTCTTTTAGCCGTTTAAAAAATTTAGTTTCTAGTGGTCAGTTAGGTCGTGGTATGCGTGTTGATGATGTAGATTGCTTATCTTGTCAAATTGCTAAACAACTTTGCATTACCTTTTAATAAAAGTAATTCTATTTCTCTGCTCCTTTTGATCTTGTGCATTAGATATTTGGGGACCTTCCCCACCTACCATGGGAGGGTCTCGATATTTTGTGATTTTTGTTGATGATTTTTCTCGCTATACTTGGCTTTTTCTTCTCAAAATCGCTCTGAACTTCATGATTTACTATGATTTCTCTGCTATGGTCCACACTCAGTTTTCTTGTACTATTAAGCTTTTTCGTTCTGATAATGCTAAGGAGTACTTGGATTCTGATTTTCTTTCTTTTCTTCAGGCTCATGGTACTCTTTCTCATCGATCTTGTGCAGGCACTTCCCAACAAAATGGACGAGCCGAAAGAAAGCACCGTCATATTCTCGACACTACTCGGGCTCTTCTCCTTTCTTCTTCTTGTCCTGAAAACTTTTGGGGGGAAGCTGCTCTCACTGCCATCCATACCATCAATCGAGTCCCTACCCCTGTCATAGCTAACACAACTCCTTACGAGCGTTTGTATGGTTCTCCTCCTGATTATACCACTCTTAAAGTTTTTGGTTCTGCTTGTTTTGTTCTCCTTCAGCCTCATGAACACACTAAACTCGAACCTCGTTCTCGTCTTTGTTGCTTTCTGGGGTATGGTATCAAACATAAAGGGTATCGTTGTTGGGATCCTATCTCCAAGCGTCTTCGTATTTCTCGTCATGTGGTCTTTTGGGAACACAAAATGTTCTCCACTCTTTCCAAGTTTCACCTACCACAGTCCACCCACTCACCGGTCTTCACTGATATTTCTATCGATTTGTTTTCTGATAACTTTGATGCAGATTCTGGCCCCATGCTTCCACAGCCGCCTACGCCTATCGTCCATCCTGAGGATCCTGTGTCAGCTGATGGCCCTCCGCTTTCTCCGGCTCCGGTGGAGGTTCCCCCGGACCCTATTTCCATTGAGGTTCCTCCTCCACCTGAGCGTCATTCTACCCGGGTAAGGCAACCTTCTGCTTTTCTCCGTGATTATATTGTTGGTTCCACTGCTTTTTGCTCCCATGAGCCTACTTCTTATCAAGCTTCTTCTAACCCTCTTTGGCAACAAGCTATGATGATTGCGAGCTTTCGAACAAACTCATACTTGGGGCGTAGTTGATCTTCCTCTGGTAAGCGTCTTTGTTAGTTGCAAATGGGTTTACAAGATCAAAACTCATTACGATGGTTCCATTGGCGTTACAAAGCTCGCCTTTGTCGCCGGGATTTAGTCAAGAATATGGGATTGACTATGAGGAAACATTTGCTCTGTTGCCCGTCTTACTTGATTCGCGACTTACTTCTTTGTCTTCTTTGCCGCCATCGGCACCTTTCTCGAGATGGATGTCAAGAATGCATTTCTCAATGGTGATCTCACCGAGGAAGTTTTATGCAACCTCCTCCTAGTTCTTCATTCCTTCAAACAAGGTTTGCAAACTCCGTGCTTTATATGGTTTGAAACAAGCTCACGTGCTGGTTTGCCAAGTTGACTCCACCATTCGTGACTTTGGTTTTTCTTCCGGTGCCCATGATTACGCCTTGTTTATCCGTAAAAGCGGCGGGTACTATTCTCCTTCTCCTCTATGTGGATGATATGATTATCCTTTGGAGATGACACGATGGGTATTTCTAGTCTCAAACAGTTTCTCCATCTTGATTTGAGATGAAAGATTTGGGTGCACTTAGCTACTTCCTTGGCTTGGAAATTTCTCAAGATTCCTCTGGTTATTTTCTCACTCAAGCCAAGTATACTTCTGATCTTTTGGCTCGTGCTAACCTTTCTGATTGCAAGACTGTTACTACTCCAGTTGATCCTCAGACTCGTCTTACACCTCTTGACGGCCCCCTATTGTCAGATGCAACTTTGTATCGTCAGTTAGTTGGTAGTCTTGTCTATCTCACAGTTACTCGTCCAGATATTGCTTATGCTGTTCACATTGTCAGTCAATTTATGACTGCTCCTCGCTCTCCACACTATGCTGCTCTGGTTCGTATTTTACGCTATCTCAAAGGAACTTTGTTTCATGGTCTTCACTATTCCCCTCACTCTTCTCTCCAGCTGCATGCCTTTTCTGATGCCGATTGGGCAGGGGATCCTACCGATCGTCGTTCCACTACTGGGTTCTGCTTCTTCTTGGGCACTTCTCTTATTTCCTGGCGTAGCAAGAAGCAAACCCTTGTTGCTCGTTCTAATCGAGGTGAGTATCGTGCTCTTGCAGATACTACTCAGAGCTTGTGTGGCCGTTGGCTTCTTTTCGACATGGGTGTTTCTCATTCATGCCACTAATCTTTATTGTGACAATCAAAGTGCTATTGATTGCTCTTAACGATGTCTTCCATGATCGCACCAAGCATATTGAGACCGATTGCCCCTTCATACGACAGCATGTTATTAGTGGCCATGTTCGTCTTCTCTTTGTTACCTCTGCTGATCAGACCGCTGATCTCTTCACCAAAGCTCATCTTCCAGGCCGCTTTTCTGATCTCCTCTCCAAGCTCAAATTGATATCTGACTTACCACCTTGAGCTTGAGGGGGGGTGTTAGCTGTATATTATCTGATTTATTTGTATTTGTATCTCTCTCAATCTCTATGTATTTGTATCTCTCTCAATCTCTATCTCCTTACCTATCTAGGTTTCTTTTCTGCCTATATATAGAGGCTTCTCCTATTGTATTATTCATTCAATAATATATAGAGTTGTTCTTTTCTCTTCTTTCTCTATTTTTCATAACAATATGCATCTTGATTAAGTGCATCTAAACAATACGATTAAATTGATTAAAATATAAAAACAATTCGCTAAAACTTCCGTTTGTTTGGGTAAAAAATATTTTCTAATAAAAAACATTTTATAATTTTTTTTTATAGAAAATGTTTTTCAGAGAAAATACTTTTTTATGTTTGGTGGTGGTGGTAGAATGAGGGGGGGGGGGATAGAGGTGGAGGTGATGGGGTGACGCCTGTGGTGATGGTGGTATGGTGGTGGAGGTGAGAGTGGTAAATGTTTTCCGTCTTTTAAAAGTGAAAAATATTTTTTGTCCAAATAAATTTATTTTTCATTGACTATAAAAATGTTTTCCATTAAACTTTATTTATTGTTATACCAAATATTAAAAATTTTGAAAAATATTTCACACCAAAACAAATGAAACGTAAATAAAAACTCCTCTAAAAAATAATTTTTAAAAATTTAAACGAAACAAACATGGAAGTTTCGTATCCAAACAGGTCAAGCAAACAAGTGAAACATCACTATCTCTTTTCTACTGGAGCGTATGATTTTAAGGTTTCGTTTGTCAATTATATATTTTAGTTAAAAAGTCAAAAAATTACTATAAGTTGTTACACTACTCTCTCTATTTTTCTGCCTATTTTTTCGTAAAAAATTAAAAAATTATTAAAATAATCTATTCCCAAATGAAGCTTAAGTTTTTTCTTTCCTTTCACATTATCTCCTTTCTAATTTCTTGGCTTATGAACTAATCATACTAGTGTAAAAGAAAAAAATAATAATAATAAGATAAAATAAAGGGGAAATAACATGTTGGTGTAAAAGTTGAAAAAAAAATATTAAAATTATATAATTATTTTTAAAAAATACCTAGACAGTAATTTTCCCTAAAATAAATTTACTTTCACAAGTCAAAAAATGTATGCCACGTGGAACAACTGGTACAATACTCTCCATTGGGCAAGGATTTTGGCTAAGAAATTTATCAGTAATATAACGAATTTAGATTTAATTATTTAGAAATTATATAAAATTATTATTTTGTGATTTAAATTTATTATACACATAAATTTTACACTACACAAATTTAATATTTACCCAACAACTATCAACCCAGTAAATTTTGGATGGATAAGTTTGCAGCATAGTATTTTATATAGGGAATGTCTTTCTTCTAGTCTGATAGAGGGTGTTCTCGGGCCTGTAGGGACTCACAATGGGTCTCGTTTCGATAATCCGAATCATTAAATGTGTAAAACTCGTCGAGTACTACATGTCTGTAAAAAATCACATTGATTGGATATCAATAGCTATTCCATCATATCAGATTTCTTTCAAGTATTTATTTTTTCACTATCTATTTTTGTTATACAAAATTGATTTGACGTTCAACATGACTTTTTACAAATAAATAGTACTCGATGAATGTACACATTGAACGGTTCAAATTATTAAAATAAAACCCATAATAAATCTTTACAGATTTAATAATATCTTCCAATTCGTCGGATCACGGAGAAGAGGGAAGCCATCTTTTCGGATTTTCTCTGTCCTTGTCTCAAGAGCTCTCTCGATAGCATGGATTGGGATCCTCTGTCCCAAGTTGCTGTCCTAACTTTCTGTCTCACTTTTCATGTGCTGCCAGTGCCATCTGTCCATAATTAAAAAAAAAAAAAAAAAAAAAAAATTTGCCGTCGCCGACCGCTAATGAACAAACCGCTCCATTCCTTCTCTTGTCAATTAAAGCAAAAATTCAAAGGCAACGTGATCAAAGTCCTTCACTGTCCCATTTTTCTTCCTACGTGCTTCTTGCTGTATTTTCACTTTTTTTGGTGTAAGTTTGGATTGGATGGACTCATATAAATGTTATTTGGCTTCTTGAATGAAATATTTCATCTAATCAAAAAAAAAAAAAAAAAACAGATCAACCATAAGAATAATGCCAAATAAACAAAAACAAAAACAGATGAAACACAATTCCATCAAGAGCATTACAATTCAAAACTAAAACTTAGATCCAATTTTAAATTTAATAATATAACAATCAATTAAGATATTAAATATAATATATTTTTTCTTATCTTCTCTAATCATTAACTAATTATATTATTTATACATCATTAAAATTTACAAAATGAGTTTAAAAGTAAACT
The DNA here is from genome assembly GCA_025200525.1 of Camellia lanceoleosa. Lineage (NCBI taxonomy): Eukaryota > Viridiplantae > Streptophyta > Magnoliopsida > Ericales > Theaceae > Camellia > Camellia lanceoleosa. Next base: position 423,500 of record JANUSC010000142.1, on the reverse strand, counting down.
TGTATATTATTTTTCTTCCATCAATCAACTATTATGTTTATGGGATTGGATTGTCTCCAGTTGAATAGCTCAATTGGATAGTCCAATTCAACTTATTTAGAGCCCATTTCTAGTCCGTCTTAATTATCCGAACTGTTCAATGTATAGAACTTATCAAGTATTTTATTTCTATAAAAAATTAAATTGATCGGATATCGAGAGCAACTTGATCAGTCAATATTTTTGTCAACAATTTTTTTTTAAAATCATATTTACCGTTGATATAAATGTGAAATTATTAATTGATTATCGATATCTGATTAACGTAATTTTTTACAAAGATAAAGTACTCAACAAGTTTTATACATAAAATTATTCGAATTATCAATAGTATGATCCAATCCGATTAGAATTGTTGATTTCTTATATGATCTAACTTATTTTTTATAAAATATAATCAGTTTAACACTTCTTCCTTTCTGAATCCCACCCCCAAAAAAAAAACTCAAACTTGGTTCAATCCCTAGATTCCAAGTGAATGTATGCCGCCGATGGACTGTGAAGAGTTCAATTGGTTTTCAGTAGGTTTTTGACAGTGTGAAAGATTAGATTTTACAAAAAAAGCCAAGAAAGAGGAAGAGAATAGGTGGTCGATGGCAATGTTTTGGGGTGGGATAGGTTCAGGACGAGTTTGACTTTGTTTGATTTGTGTTTTGAGATATTATTTTAAAAATAATTTTTTGAAGAGAGTTTAGAAAATTTTAAAATTTGTTTTGTTATATATTTTGAAAATGTTATTGGATTTTAAGTTGATTTTATATTTTTTTTATAATTGAATAGATGAATGTGAGAAAAATAATTATTGAGAATGAGAGAGAAAAAGTGATTGATTGATATGTAACAAAAAGAAAAGTAATTTTATTTAGGAAAAATTATTTATATGTCCTATTAGGGAGACTTATGCTATATATGGTCCTACTAAAAAATTTATGTTCTCATAAGCCTTATGGAAAGTCTGTTAGCACATTTACCCTCAATATTAGTTGTTAATATCATAAATAATAGTAAAATCATATATAGGAAATTGAATGTTATCATAGATCATGTCTATATAAACGTAACGTGACACCTGTACGTAACGTGACACTTACATAAACGTAACGTGACACCTATGATCTATGGCAACATTTAATTTCCTATATAGGAAATTGAAGGAAATTAAATGTTACCATAGAACATATCTATATAAACGTAACGTAACGTGTTACCTACATAAGCGTAACGTGACACCTATGATCTATGGCAATATTCAATTTCCTATGTGGGAAATTGAATGTTACCATAGATTATATTTATATGAAGCGTAACGTGACACTAACATAAACCAGCAACATTTTCACATTCAATTTAAAAAATAAAAACTCATTAAATTTACGAAACGTAATGCGACACGTTACGTTACGTTTATATAGGTGTCACGTTACGTTTATGTAAGTGTCATGTCACGTTACGTTTATGTAAGTGTTACGTCATGTTACGTTTATGTAGAATCTTGTGGAACACATTCATATCTAAATAGGACTTGAGACTCTATAAGAAATTACACAGGACTTAGCCTAGCACAAGTGTCTAAATAAGTCTCCCTTTTATTTATTTATTTTTATTTTGTAAATTTTCAAATAAATATATTTTTGAAATTTTTCTCTAAAAATATGGTTTGAGAAATGGATGGCAATACATGAGGGGGTGGGAAAGAGGGTTGGGACAACAATTTAAGACAAAGGATCACATATCCTTTATGTGGTAAATGTTGTATAGAGAATTTTTCAGAAGCTCAATCACGTTAATATAATTGATCGTTTTGAATATAGAGTAAAAAATATTATAAATATATGTAAATCTAATATAGAAAAACAATTATTTGACTCATTTGGTAAGTGATGATTTTAGTCAAAAAGTGATTAAAAAAAATATCAAAAAGTCAATAACTTATACTAAAAAGTCAAAGATTTCATTTTCTCTCTATTTTCTGTATATTTTTTCGTAAAAAATCAAAAATTCATCCCAAATATACTAATTTTTTTTGCATTATATTTTAACCAAAAAATTAAAAAATTACTAAAAAAATCTACTCAAATGAGGCCCATGTGTTTCTTCATTAGCCTATATCACCAGATAATCACACACAAAAATATTTCACTCAATTAAAGAAAATGATTGCTCAAAAGAGTTACAATGGTGATAAAAGAACTCTCATAATTAACTAAGCTCACCAAATTTAAAATATAAGTTGACCTTAGCTAATTGTTCAAATGATTATGAAAGAAGGCATTTAGGTGTCAAGGTTAGTGAGGTTTTAAATTCAAGTTTATGAAGAGATGTTAGCCTACATTTTGTTAGACAATCTTCACTGTATTAAATAATTCTCTTGTGTACAAAACAACAATTATAATTAAAGAAATAAGAAAATGAGAGAATATGTTTGATTACAAAAATCAAACTTGAAATAAAAATAAATAAAACAAATAAAACAGATTTTATTTTGTTACAAAAACAAAATTAAAATCTGATTTTAATAAACAAATAAAAAACAGAAAAATAATTTAATCAACTTACTTGGTTAAATACTTCAAATAACTTTCTGATCAAGTCCAGTGTTTAACACTGTGTCCTTAAGACAGATTCGTCCTCTCCAAGGTGCTTTCAGAACTTGGACGTCTATCTCCCAGGATGAAATGATCTTATCAACAATTAAATGCACTACAATTTAATTGTTAAATCGAACACACTAAGTGTTTACACTCTTTCTTTCAAAAATAAAATGCAGCAATATGGCGAGATTTAAAGCGAGAGATGGAATCGAAAATTGGTGTGTAAAATCCAAATGGGAGAAATTTGGTCTATATATAGATGTATTGGTGGCTTTTGGTTTTGAATTGAGCAATTATGAAACTGTTGGTTTTGAACTTGAACTGTTAATTCAAGCAGATAGCAAAAGCAGGAAGGGCCTGTTTGGGTGTGCGTAAATACCAAACAAGTTTATTTAGGAAGGGCCTGTTTGGATGAGCATTAAATCCAAACTAATTTAATTACATTTAAAAGCAGGAAGGGCCTGTCGGTTTATTTGAATTAAATTCAAATGTTTTGGCCCAAAAGATTAGTATTGGGCGAACAAGCCCAACCCAACCTCACACCACGCACCCAAGCCGAGCCAGCCAGCCCGGCCCGGACGACGGAGACGGACGGACGGCGTCTTGGCAGCGCGTGTGGTGATTTTTTAGTCCAATGGGTCTAGCCCATTTTGCCCATAACCTCTCCCTCTAAAACACTTGGGTACCCCTTGGGGCACACCCCAAGAACCAAACCCAAGCTTTATAAACCCTTTCAAAACCTCCCACCAAATCAATGTGGGACAAGCCTTATTCAATCAATAAGGAATTTTCACCAAAACTCCATTTCCATGAAGCACACTTTGGCTTCAATTTCCTATTCACTCGGTAATGGTTTTAAGCAACCAAATATACCACGTGAATCACGACGAGGCATAGAACGCGTTACCACTTTGACCGTGTAAAAGCGGCGCGCAGGGGCCCACCTAAAATTAGACCAAACTTAGGATAAAATGCGGTTTTACCCGAATTTATAACCATTCAACAATCCCCCACATGAATGGAATTTGATGACAACGGAAATGCAACAATATGCAGACTTAACGAAAGAGTATAAGTCGAAAATATCTTGCATCGAGATAGGTAGTTTTACCTTGAACCTTCCTAGTGATAACCTATCGGACTTCTTGGCTAACCAATGGGCGATGCCTTGAATTGTTCAGCCGTTTGTGTAAGCCAAGACAATAGATTTCACACAAAATATCTTCTAACACATCGTGGTTCTCCTTTGTTGTGTTCATTTTGGCCTTGAAACGCTCTGGTTTTCATGAGTGTTTCTAGAGAATGTAGCCTCTTTCATTCTCATAGAACCGCCCCGATTCAACACTCATATAGGTGATTCTTATTGTGAGTATCTTCTTACACTCGTCTTGATTTTATGCCTTAATCAAGATATAAGTAATCATTAAAAGCAAAGCTTATCCTTATGCCCTATGAGACAACATATGTTGCGGATATCACTCTCACCATAGGAATGAGTAGGAATTTTAATCCTTGGTGATTTACGGTAAGCCATACATAACTTAGTTGTCCCTTTGAACTTAGTTCTTGGGATCTCCATCATATAAGTAGGGTTACCATTATGGCGACTCTTATGTAATAGGCTTTAATCCCATTCCTTCGATGAACTATACACTAGCTCTTTTGTCAAACCTTTTGTAAGCGGATCCGCAATATTCTCTTTAGATTTTATATAATCTATTGAGATTATTCCGTTTGACAACAAGCGCCTAACGGTATTATGTCGGCGAATATGTCGTGACTTACCGTTATACATATGATTACGTACTTGCCTATTGCAGATTGACTATCACAATGAATGCAAATAGCTGGCACAGGTTTTGGCCACATTGGAATATCTTCTAAGAAGTGACGAAGCCATTCTGCTTCTTCACCTGCTTTGTCTAAAGCAATGAACTCAGATTCCATTGTGGATCGTGCGATGCAAGTTTGTTTCGTGGACTTCCAAGAAACAGCAGCGCCTCCTAGAGTAAAGACATATCCACTAGTGGATTTTGAATCTTTAGTATCCGATATCCAATTGGCATCACAATAACCTTCGAGTACTGCTGGATATCGAGTAAAGTTCAAACTATAATCACGGGTGAATCTTAGATATCGAAGAACCCGAATGATCGCTTTCCAATGGTCTTCTCCGGGGTTACTAGTGTACCTACTCAATTTACTGATAGCATAAGCTATATCAGGACGAGTACAATTCATTAGGTACATTAGGCTTCCAATGATTTGGGAGTATTTTAACTGAGACACTGCATCACCTTTATTTTTCGATAAATAAAGACTGATGTCTGTAGGTGTTCTAGCTAAATTCAAATCATCCTTGATAAATTTATCAAGAATTTTCTCAATATAATGAGATTGAGATAATGCATATCCGTCAGATGTTTTAGTTATTTTCATTCCTAATATAACATCTGCGACTCCCATATCTTTCATATCAAATCTTTTGTTAAGCATTTGCTTAGTTGATTTGATCATGTTTTGACTGCTTCCAATGATGAGCATGTCATCCACATAAAGACAAACTATGACATAGCCTTGGTCAGTGTTTTTAACATAGACACATTTGTCACATTCGTTTATCTTAAACCCATTAGTAAGCATTGCATGATCAAATTTTTCATGCCATTGCTTAGGTGCTTGTTTAATCCATAAAGGGATTTTACAAGTCGACAAACTTTCTTTTCTTGCCCGATACTACAAACCCTTGGGTTGTTCCATATATATCTCTTCATTTAGATCACCGTTTAAGAAAGTCTTAACATCCATTTGATGTATTTCTAAATTAAACAATATTTGCTATAACAATAAGCATGCGAATGGATGTTATTCTTATCACAGGGGAATATGTGTCAAAATAATCCAGACCTTCCTTTTGTCTGTAACCTTTAACTACAAGTCTTGCTTTATACTTGTCAATTGAACCATCTGCTTTCATTTTTCTCTTGAATATCCATTTATATCCAAGAGGTTTAGAACCTGGTGGAAGATCCACCAATTCCCAAGTATGATTTTGCATAATGGATTCAATTTCATTATTAACAGCCTCTTTCCACAAAGGTGCTTCAGGACCTGTCATTGCTGCCTTAAAGCTTTGAGGTTCATTTTCTAACAAGTATGTCAGAAAATCTGGACCAAAGGATTTTGATGTTCTCGCTCTCTTACTTCTTCTTGGTTCATCATCAGTTAAATCCTGTTGGTTGAGACCATTACTAGTCTCTTGTGCTTGATTGTCATTAGTCTCTTGACTTTGTGTACAATCATAAGTTCTTTTCTGTGAACTTAATTCCTGTCCTTTCTTGTAAGGAAAGACATGTTCAAAAACCTGACATTCCTTGACTCTATAATAGTGTTCACATTTATATCGGTATTTCGATTTATAAGTCGAAACCGATATGCACTACTATTACGAGCATAACCAATAAACACACAATCTACTGTTTTTGGTCCAATCCTAGTCTTTTTAGGATCAGGAACTTCAGCTTTTGCCAAACAGCAACACACTTTCAAGTATTTGTAGGAAGGTGGTCGACCTTTCCATAATTCATAAGGAATGCTTTTGGTTTTCTTGTGGGGTATTCTATTAAGAACATAATTAGCTGACAATATTGCTTCCCCCACAAGTTACGTAGCTTTGAACTTAGTAACATGGCATTCATCATTTCTTTTAGAGTTCTATTCTTCCTTTGACAATTCCATTTCTTTGTGGAGAATAAGAAACGTAGTTTGGTGAATAATGCCATGTTGTGCACAAAATTCATTTAAAGGTGCATCATATTCACCACCCTATCACTTCTAAACATTTTAATGGTTTTACCAAGTTGATTTTCAACTGCATTTTGTAGAGTTTAAACATTTCTAAGGCTTCATCTTTACTTCTAAGTAAATAAACATAACAATATCTTGTGCAATCATCGATAAATGTTATGAAATACTTTTTGCCTCCTCTAGTTTGAATAAATTTTAGATCACATACATCGGTATGAATTAATTCTAGAGGTTGATTTTCCTTTCAAGCTGATTTAAATGGAGCCTTAGTTAGTTTTGCTTCTACACAAACTTCACATTTATGTTTAGGATTAATTTCAAACTTTGGTATATAATCCAAACCAATTAATCTCATAAAGCATCATAATTTACATGACCTAATCTACTATGCCATAAATTCGACTCAAGAATATAAGCAAAAGATGTGTTATTCTCATTCATAGCAACTTTTGGTACAATGTCATTACATTAAGTTTAAAGAGACCATCACTCATGTATCCCTTACCAACATACATACCACTCTTTGTTAATACAAACTTATCGGACTAAAAACAAGCCTAAAACCATTTTTACTTAACAAAGAACCGAAACTAAATTCTTAGGATGTCGGTACATGCGATGCGTTGTTGAGGTTAGTTCTTTTCTGATGTCATCTTCAAGATTACTTTTCCTTGTCCGACCACGTAGAAGTAGAAGAATTTCCCATAAAATGTTGCTCACCATTTGCAGCCTCATTGTAGGTAGTGAACATCTTTTTGTCCGCACATATGTGACGAGTTGCTCCAGTGTCAACCCACCATTCTTTGGGATTTCCAACCAAGTTAGCCTCAGACACCACAGCAGAGAGGTTGATGTCATTCACTCCGTCAGAGATGTAATCCAATTCTGTCACATTGGCTTGATTGGTGGTCTTCTTGCTTGTACTTCCATGATCCTTCTTAGGGCGGCGGCAGTCAGAAGCTCGATGTCCAGTCTTGCCACAATTATAGCATTTTCCTTTGAACTTCTTGTTGCCATTGTTGTTGCCTTGTTTAGGACCATCTCCAGTAAACTTTCTCTTTTTGTTATGTGGTTTTTGAACTTGTTCAACCACATTAGCCTTGGACTCAATGGGATTTTTCCCATGCCTCTTGTCAGCCTTTCGGTTATCTTCCTCAATTCTTAATCTTACAATTAACTCATCCATGGTCATCTCTTTGCGTTTATGTTTTAAATAATTTTTAAAATCTTTCCAAGCCGGTGGTAACTTTTCCACCAAAGTGACTTGGAAAGATTAAGCTAAAGACATACCTTCGAATGAATATCATGCAAAATTATCTGAAAATTTTGAACTTGAGATATTACCGTTTGGGAGTCGACCATTACAAAATCTAGAAATTTACCGACGACAAATTTCTTCGTGCGGCATCTTCTTTTGTATTTCTTCTCCAAAGAATCCCATAATTCTTTGTTGACTTCAGAATTGTATACATTATCTGACATGTTGTCAAGGCCATTGAGGATGTAGTTTACGCACGAAATCTGAATGTTTCCAAGCATCTCTGGCGGCAACAACTTGCCGATCACTTTCACCCTCTTTAAGTCTTTGGAGCCTCTTCATGGAGAAAGGGCCAAATTAAGAGTTGTAAGATAGAACGGCATCTTCTGCGCCATCTCTTAAACTTCGATGCCGTTAAATTTTCGGTTTTCTCCATGATTGATTGGTACATGAACATGGTTACGAATAGGGACGATGTTGGTGTAACAACAGAATACCCTTGCCGAATCACGATTTAGGTTGTAGTAGCCATAATTCGATTACAAAAATCGGAAAAATTAAAACACAAATTAATTTTCTAGTTACTAAAACCAGAAAATAAAATATAACACAAAATAATTTTATTTTCCTTGTTATTAAAACAGGAAAAATAAAATACCAAAATAATTTTCTGTAATACCAATTAATATTCTGAAATTGTTAATGACACCAGTATCGTACTACTAGTTGTCAAAGAAAAGAGACAGTATATTACTACTATCTGTCAAATAGCATAAATCACTATTTGTTTTTCCAGCCAGAATATTACTTTGAAAAACAGAAAATTAAATACAATGAAGATATCAAAAACGGGTCTGTCTTAAGATTGTTAGACAATCTTCACTGTATTAAATAATTCTCTTGTGTACAAAACAACAATTAGAATTAAAGAAATAAGAAAATGAGAGAATATGTTTGATTACAAAAATCAAACTTGAAATAAAAATAAATAAAACAAATAAAACAGATTTTATTTTGTTACAAAAACAAAATTAAAATCTGATTTTAATAAACAAATAAAAAACAGAAAAATAATTTAATCAACTTACTTGGTTAAATACTTCAAATAACTTTCTGATCAAGTCCAGTGTTTAACACTGTGTCCTTAAGACAGATTCGTCCTCTCCAAGGTGCTTTCAGAACTTGGGCGTCTATCTCGAGGATGAAATGATCTTATCAACAATTAAATGCAGACACTACAATTTAATTGTTAAATCGAACACACTAAGTGTTTACACACTTTCTGTCAAAAATAAAATGCAGCAATATGGCGAGAGATTTAAAGCGAGATGGAATCTGAAAATTGGTGTAAAATCCAAATGGGAGGCTGGTCTATATATAGATGTATTGGTGACTTTTGGTTTTGAATTGAACAGGTATGAAACCTGTTGGTTTTGAACTTGAACCTGTTAATTCAAACAGATAGCAAAACGGGAAGGGCCCTGTTTGGATGAGCATTAAATCCAAACTAATTTAATTATGTTTAAAACCGGGAAGGGCCCTGTTTGGATGAACAAAAAATCCAAACCAGTTTATTTGAATTAAATTCAAATGTATTAGTATTGGGCCGAACAAGCCCAACCCAACCTCACACCACGCACCCGCGCCCAAGCCCAGCCCGGACGGACGGCGGCGGCGTGTGTGGTGATTTTTGAGTCCAATGGGTCTAGCCCATTTTGCCCATAACCTCTCCCTCTAAAACACTTGGGTACCCCTTGGGGCATACCCCAAGAACCAAGCCCAAGCTTTATAAACCCTTTCAAAACCTCCCACCAAATCAATGTGGGACAAGCCTTATTCAATCAATAAGGAATTTTCACCAAAACTCCATTTCCATGGAGCACACTTTGGCTTCAATTTCCTATTCACTCGGTAATGGTTTTAAGCAACCAAATATACCACGTGAATCACGACGAGGCATAGAACGCGTTACCACTTTGACCCGTGTAAAACGACGCACGGGGCCCACCTAAAAATTAGACCAAACTTAGGATAAAATTCTGATTTTACCCAGAATTTATAACCATTTCCAACACATTTTAATCTAATTATTAACATATTAATTATTATTTTATAAAATTAAAAAAAGAAAATGAAATGCAAATTCTCTCAGCAAATTCAAAATTCTTTGTACACAAATCTACAAAACCAGTAGATACCAAATTTCAAAAGTATACACCAAAAGGTCTAACATAACATGGAGACTGGACGAAACGTAACGGAAAAAAGAGAAAGAGCAAACTTCCACCTTTTAAGTTGTTTAAGAAGTATAAATTTGGATAGGAATTTGAAAAGAGAAAAAGAAAAAGTAGATTTGTCAAATGTAGGTGAATGTATTTATAATTTATTCATATTTTACTTCTTTTTTTTTTTTTTTTTTTTTTAGGGGACATACGTGAAGATACTAATAAGTAAATTTATTGTTTAATGGGTAATGGCATTTTTTTTTTTTATCAAATACTATTAAAAAAAAGTTAGTAATTGTTAATTTTTAACAATAATTTAAAAATTGGCACAAAAAATGTCACTAATTAGAAGTTTTAGCGACGGTTTAAAAAATCGTCACAAAAAAAAGTCACTAATTTTCAACTTTCAACGACAATTTTAAAATTTTGTTACAGAAAAATATCTCTAATTGTAAGTTTTAGCAAAAATTTATAAAAATCGTAACCAAAAAAAAAAAAAAAAAAAATTCTCTAATTGTTAATTTTTAGTGACATGCAAAAGATGTCAAAAAAATTTATTTTTAGCGACAACGTTACTAGAGCTTTTTTAAATAGGATTTTATGGGAATTAATTTTAACTATTACGAGTTATTGATAGTTTATCTTTTTTTCTTTTTCATTTTTTTCTTTCTAAATTCCTCTACAAATCTATAATCCAAACACAATCTTAATTCACCAAGAACTAGAGATCTATTTCCAAATCACTTTATCCCCTTATCGCAAAATACTTACAATTGTTAGATCATACAACAAATTTCAAGCTATGAAAATCTTGAAGTATTATACAACAATTACAGATTGTTTTGAGAATATGCCATTTTTAGTAACTTTTTTACTATTATTCAAACTTCCCAAACTTGCCCTATGAGTGATTTAGGCAGGCAGAAAGAGAAATTTGAAGACGTATCGTAATATCAAAGCAACTATAACACCATAAGACTTCATTGAATGGAAATTTGCTATTATCAATAGCAAAGACTTTGGCAAAGAAAATATGTGCCAGCAACATCTTCCAAGGTGTAAAAGCACAACATCAATTCATAACTTTTGGATCACAACAGGGTCTAAGAAAACAACATGAGATCTTAGTTTATGCAAAAATGATTACTAATATTAGCTGTAGAACCATACTTTCAAGCAATGGTATGATCTTGTGAAAAGCAAATGCATATATTTTGGATATCCTATGCATCCAAATTCGTGTGTGACAATGGTTACTAATATGTGGATTCACATTGATCTTTACCATAAGAGGTTCATTTTATGCTGCATAATGAAGTAAATAAACTAAGTGACAAACTTAATTAATCAACTTATTAATACACAAATATCAACCCATAGCATAGGATAATTATGTATTTATTTCTATTTATATCTTCCTTTGGTTGCCAAAGTCATGTGATAGTTGAGTAAATCTAACAAGTTGATCTCATTTCTATGAAGCTTCTTTGGGTGGCTAAAGATATACAAAATAAATGAAATCAAGATTTTTTCAATTATGCATTAAATTTAAAAAAAAAAAAAAAAACACTCAATTAGTGTTAGAATTACAAATTTTGTTTGTAAGTAAAGCCCTGAGAAAGGCTATCAAAAAATTTAAGCAGATTAAAAAAAGCTTTGAGACGGTATTTATTACGATGGAAGGGGTTGAGATATAAATAATAAACTTGTTAATTTAAATTTTTAGATGAATTAGTAATCAATAATTTAACATGGTATCAAAGTAGACAACGAAACATATGCTCAAACTTATGGTCTGATGTGAGAGGACATATTAAGTGTTGGAAAATGGATTTTGTATAATTTTATTTTTTGTTAACTTTGAGCATTAATTAAGGTGGGATAACAATCTTAAAGTAGATTTTTTATTTTTATTTATTTCTGCAATAGGTAGACAAATATTTTGTTTCGGGAAATTGAATAGTAGTAATATACTGTTTAAGGATTTCTTTGATAACATAGTAGTAATATACTGTTTATCATTGGAATTTTGTTACAAAATATTATTCTATTTATTTTGTGTGTAAATTCTTTTGTATATAAATTTGTGATTGGGTTATGTTTTTTATTTCATCAGAATTATGACAACAAAAATAAACAGTACTGAGACTGTTATTACTCCGACCCCCACACCTGTTATGCCAGTGATGACTCCAGCAGTACCGGTAAATAATGGGGAGAAGCCAGAAAAAGTAAATGACAATGATTTTAAAAGATGGCAAAAAAAGATGATATTTTATCTTACGACATTGAATTTGGCTCGTTTCACTCATGAAAAGGCACCAGCATTGAATGGGGGAGAAACTGACTGGCAAGTGGTTGCTACAGTTGATGCATGGAAACATGGTAATTTTCTGTGTCGGAATTATATCATTAATGGGTTGGACAATACATTGTACAATGTGTATAGTGTGGAAAGCACAGCTAAAGAATTGTGGGAATCTTTGGATCATAAGTATAAGACAAAGGACACAGGTACAAAGAAATTTGTTGTTAGCCGTTTTCTGGATTTTAAAATGACGGATTCCAAAACGGTTATTAGCCAAATTAAAGATCTCCAATTAATTTCCTATGACATACATGAGGAAAGGATGGTTCTCAGTGAATCTTTCGAAGTAGCGGCAATTATTGAAAAATTACCACCATCTTGGAAGAAATTCAAGAATTATCTAAAGCATAAGCGTAAGGAGATGAAATTGGAGGAACTGATATTGCGGCTCCGAATTAAGGAGGACAATCGAGGTTCCGACAAAAAGTCAAGAAACCATATTGAAGACCGCTCGAACGTCACGGCTCCGCGCGCGAGGGCGCGAAATCCATTTTGTTCATTAGTTACTATAGTTCGAACTCAGTGTCACGGTTCTAAATCTAATTTCGCAAAGTGCGATGCAAGACCGATAAATCACTAAAGAGTCCAAATCCGGTAAATCGTTTTGGAAAACTGATTTTTATAAAGAAGTGTCAAACATGGACTGCCTTGCCAGATACAGAGTCGCCACCTAAATGTTTTGTTTTGGGAAATTTAGGAAATCCTGACTCGTGCCTAAGGCCATGTGTCCGTCATCACCAAAGTTGCCTCGGCTCGGGAACTTGGGTACGAAAGGGGAAGGTCATGCAATGAGCACTCCCGCTCGCCCGATCAAAGATCGGCCTTTACTAACATGATATTTTGTTTTTGAAAACACATGTGTTCTTATTCCGGTTTATTAGCTAGCTTACTACGTGATGCGCACCGTATACAAGTATAGACTAGATCGCCTAAGTTAGAACAAAACATTTCATGCTTGTTTGAAAATGGTTTGAAGTTGCTACCCGCAAGTAGGCTAAGACGTGGATTTGCCACCCTCAAGTGGGCTTAAGAAAACATGATTTTGCCACTCTCAAGTAGGCTTAAAACTCGCATTTCAATGAATTGTTCCAATTCAAGCAATCCAACCTTCATCCACAGGCATTCAGGCAGTTATATCATTTAAGCAAATAGCCTCATGGCTGGCATGCTGATATGGCAACACCCACGCGCATGCAAGATGCTAAAGCATAAACACTTACAGTGTACTCCGAGCCAAAACAACAACTAGTTAGAAATCATGCATGATCCTAGTTTATGTTAAGATGGCTAATGCAACACATGCAAAATGCAACTAGAAATAGGCTCGGCTATTCTAAAATGGCATATGAGATGCAACTTGATAATCATGTATTCAAGTAGGAATTGAAACACAATGTAGTTAGTATGATATGCCAAGCCCGGTGCATGCAAGACAGATGAATGAATGTAAACATGCAAGCATAAGGATGCTAATTGAAATATGCCCTAAACTAACCATCGAAAGCGGTTAAGTAAAAGGGAGAAAGAAATGGGGGTTGGAAGACATGCATCATACACACGCACACTTATTACAAAATTCGCCCTCTCGACGGAGGGTCCGAATAAATAATACATGCTAGCTACGCTAAGCTATTCTAACTAATCTAATTAAGCTAATTAGACTAGTTATTACAACACCAAATTGAAAATTAGCTATGCTAAGCTAATTAAGAATTTACAACGATGAATTAAATGAGCTAACACATTAACTAATTAATTACAAATTAACTAACTATACAAAGCAGTTAAAATAGTCTCGAGAGAACGGGCATATGCATGCTTGGTCGGCTTCGCTCGGAAATCCGTTGCCATGCCTCATGTTGCCTCTGCTCTATACCTCTGAAAATTATGCCAACTTTTGTGATGCTTCTAACCTACCTCATGGACATTCTGAGAGGTCATCGGCCAAGAGGGGTGGCCATCGGCCAACTTTGAGGCTATCGGCCAAATATTGTTAGCCGATCGGCACACTAGATAGCCGATCGGCACACTAGATAGCCGATTGGCCATCTCTTCCTGCAAACTGTTCCTTTTGTTGCAACAGAGCACAAACAGAGGCATGGCAATGTATTTGCAAGAAAATGTGTGCAACTACACCCCTTATCATGTTTGAAACTCAAAGGAGTGTAGTGCTCGGCTCTCGAGCCATCAATCACGCATTTCGATGCATGATGGCCAAAAAGGCCGAGTTGCACAAATCAATATCACATGAATGTACAAAAACACATAAATGCCTTGACCTCTATCATGCATGATCAAGAGGGTCGGTGACCGAGAATTGAGGCAGGTTTCATCACTTCAAGTATGAAAGGTCCCTCGTTCCTCGTGTTTGGACTAACACTATATCCAAACAAAATGCAATGCAATGCATGCACAACTTAACAAAGCTAATGGCATGCCAACGATGCTAATGCAACATGAGCATGCAAGTACTATGCGATGCAACGTGATTGACTTAGTAATACTGATGGCATGTGAGCAATGTAATGCAACATGATTGACTTGTCAAAGCCAAAGGCATGCCAACTTAATGCAATGCAATCTAAGCATGCAAACAAAGCCAATGCAACATGAGCATACCAACAACCATGTAAACAAAAAGTATACAAACAACATGTAATGCAAACAAGCATGCAAGGTGGACTTAAACCGGATATGGACAGACCTCAGCCATGCCCAAAACAATGGCCAATATGTTGAAATGAAGGCATGAAATGCAAGACAAGCATGCATGCCAATTGGCCCAGGAATTAAGGCACAAGAGGACAACCCTCAAGAGCACTTAAAGAGTGATAAGCATGAATGTGTGACAACACTATAAGCTCTGAAATCATGCATGGAGTGATGCCAAATCAACCAAACAATACAAGTATGGCATGCAAGAGGGCTCAAAGCTTGAAGCTAACATAGGCACTTGCATTATAACTATGCAATACATGAAGCATATGGCCAAGGCTACCCAAAATAGTTCTAGAGCATACCAAAATGATGCTAAAACATGCATGGAGTATCACCAAAACAAGCCAACATGAAGGGCATAAGGCATGAAGCATACAAGGCCAACAAAGGGGATTGTACTACACCCAACAAAACCAATCATGAGGTGACTATACCAACACAAATTAGAGTTTTGGCATGTCAAAATAACACCAAAAATGGGCTAATACCAAGTTAACACATGCTAGAATAACAAGCTCACTCATTAGGCATGCAAGACCAGTCAAGAGGACTTACACTACAAGTGTAAGAAGGAAATGATGGATGCTCTAACCAAGTAAAAACAGAGCTATATCATGGCAAAATAGGACCAAATACACACTAAAATGGTGACCCAAAAGCCTAGGCAAGATGGCATGCACATATGCTTATTCTTAAGGCATAAAGAACCAACCCTTCAAAGCATTGAACGAGTGACAAATGTGAGGGCATGGCAATGAAACATGCTATAAAATATCATTCCAAATGATACTAAATCATGCAAATAGCCCAAGCAATGCATGCTAGTGGCTTGGAAACTTAAGGCTAGTGAGCTAAAATGCACTATGGCTATACAAAGCATGGCATGCATGACCAAAAAAACACAAATCAGACCTTAAGCATGCTAAAACATGGTCAAAAGCTTCTTGGACTTAAGCCAAAATCACACTAGAATGATGGTCTAAAGCATGATGCATGTTGGGCTAGTGTGCAAGTTTACACTACAAGTGTATAAAGCATGCAAGAGGTGACCAAACCAGCCTAAAACAGATTTATGGAATGTCCCAAAAGTCACAAAAATGAGCCTAAACAAAGCCATAAAGAAGTAAAAACACATGTTCATTTGGTTGGCCAACAACACTAGCAAGCAAGACAAGAGGAGAGGGGGCCACCCTCTCCTATTTGGGAACTCAAAACAAGGTTTTTACCACTAAAAATCCTCTGGATTTTAGTGGTTCTAAGGCCAAAAAGAAGTTGTTTAAAAAGTTTGAAAGTCAGCTCACAAGGCCTTACAAGCCAAAGAGCAAAAGGGAGGACAACCCCCTAGCTAACCAAGGCACAAATCAAGACTTTTAGAACTGAAAAATAGAGGAAAAATAGAGGTTTTTTTAGTTCAACACCACCCCAAAAAACAGCCCCAAAGTAGTGTGAAAAGATGGCCAAGCAAGTGTGTAAAACAAGCTTAAAGGGAGGGAGATCTTACCCTTGATGTACAGCTGCAAAACCAGCCCAAAATCTAAGCCAAAACACCTTTTAGAGCTCAAACAAAGTCCCAAATAAGCTTCAAGCAACCTCCTTCCAAAGATAGGAAACTTTGATCAAGGATGCATAGGCAAAAGAGAGGTATTTCTCTACTTACATGCACACAAGGCAAGAGGAAGAGGCTTTAGAGAAAGAGGCAGAGATCAAGCTCTGAAAATTGTAGAGAGAGATAGGGAGTGTTAGTGAGAGAAGCTCTCAAAACTTGCTTAAGAAGTTCTCCCCATTAGAAATGAGATATTTGGCTCCATATATAGCAATTTAAGAGCTTTTGGTCGAAATATCTTATTTGGGACAGGTGACATAAGCTAGAAACAGCTGGAGATGAAATATTTGCCAATTCTAGGCTTTCTAGACATTTTTGGCCGATTGACCAACATTTGTGGCCGATAAGGTTCACTTTTGGCCGACCTATGGCCGATGAGGTCCAATTATGGCCGATGCAGTTCCATAGAGGGGGATGGAAAAAATCAATGCTGGTCCCTAACTTGAAGCAAGCCTAATTCCTTCATCTGGACTCCTTTTTAGGTCATTATTGAGCCTAAACTATAGCCCCGGAAGTCTTATTTCCAAATTTGGAAACCTCACCTCAAAATTCCAAGTGTGCTAAGAGATATCCCTCTTTTAGTGAAGATTGCTCAGTTTCGGTCCAACCGAAATGATGCCCAACTTCAACCAATCATATCTCCTCCATCCGGACTCGGATTTAAGAGATTCTTGAGAGAAAAATGAAGCCCTAGAAGTAAGCTTTCCAACGGTGGTAGCCTCATAGCTGAAATCCAAGTATTTAAAAGGATAGGCCTGATTTAGCGAGGACTGCTCGTCTCTCTCTTAACGATCCATGCCCGACTTTTCTCCCAACTTGGTTTCTTCTCTCTTCTCTTCTTTTCTTCAACTCCAAACCCCTAAACAAGGTGTTTTGAAATATTTTTGAAAGATTTCATCTCTCTTTCATTCATTTTCCACTTTGTCCTTGCTCAGTTTACCGAAAAGCGCAACATTTGACAAAATGCGAGTCTCGGAACATCGCAGAAACCTTTTTCAAAATATTTTGAAAGAGAGGGTTTTAAGACCTGAAATCTTTTTAAAATAGCTTTGGTCCAAAATGAGATGTAAGGTTGGGATTTGACTCTCTCCTTGCCTGAGAAATCGAACATTTGCATAGCATAGCCTACATCATCAAGTAAGCCATCATGAGCGCCCAAGTCTTAAGGTCGGTCAAAAATGGGGTGTCTACAGTTGCCCCTCTTTGACAGAGCTTGAAGTCATGAAATGACGTGAGTGAATGTCAAAGCCCAGAGACGACCCATTTTTGACAAGGCCAAAGACTTGGACAAACAAACAAAATATAGATAAATAAATGGTTGTGCCCGCAGGCTGCCTACGTATTCCTTTGCAAGGAATCAAACCAGCGTAGTTCAGGGGCAGGATGCAAAATGATACACAATATTACAAAACAATGCAATGTAAATGATATACAATGTAACGAAAAAATGCAAATGATATGCAATGTAATTGAGATAATCAAACCACAAGCAGTACAAAACCACACAAATATCATAAATGAATGGAGATGCAAAATCAAACTACGTTTAACATAGAAAAGGTGCCGAAAACCTTAAACCACAATTCTCTTAGTGGGATAGGTGTGTGCATAGGTGGAACTATGTGTTTCGCAGCAAGAATACAAGTAATTGGGTGGCATGATATAAGTGTGGAATGATCTGTTGAGGAACGATCATCATCCTACATACTGAATGCAACAAAACAAACTACAATGCAATGGATGCAATGGATAAGGCACACGGCCAAACCACATTTCTACTTAGAAAAGGCATAGACACAAAACAGACCACGTCTAACAAAGAAATGGTGTCGACACCCTCAGACCACAATTCTCTTAGTGGAATAGGCGCATACACATAATCATAGAACCATGCTTTAACGAAAGACAGTATGAGCACATGCCATACTAAGCTTAACATGGAAAGGATGCAGGCGATACAATGGATGTGCAGTAGATGCATGCGATAGATGCAATAGATAATAGATGCGATATAACAGATAGTGCAGTAGATACAAAGGGTGACATATTCCAACCATGCTGGAATTATGAGAGGAGGAAGAACAAATCCCAAACACACTGAAATCGTGTGAGGAAGGGGACACTCAAATCACGCCGAAATCGTGAGAAGAGGTCCGAAAACAACAACTCAGGGACGCACTCAACGCAACCTGAGATGAATTCCAAACACGCTGAAAACGTGTGAGGAAAAGAACACTCTAACCACACTGAAATAGTGAGAAGAGGTCTGAAAACAAACCACCTAGGTAAACTAAGAATCAAAAACCGTACGAGATTACGTTTCACGTGTCCCGAGATACTCTAATCACGCTGAAATCGTGAGAAGAGGAAAACAAATTCCAAATACGCTGAAATTGTGTGAGGAATGGCACATTCTAACCATGCTGAAATCGTGAGAAGAGGTCTGAAAACAACCGCTCAGGGGCGCACTCGACGCAACCTGAGATAAATTCTAAACACGCTGAAATCGTGTGAGGAAAAGAATACTTTAACCATGCTAAAATCGTGAGAAGAGGTTCGAAAAACCACTCAGGCTCACGCTTTACACGTACCGAGATACAACTTGCCCAGGGCCGCGGTTCATGCGTCCTGAGATAAATTCCAAACATGCTGAAATCGTGTGAGGAAAGGAACACTCTAACCACGCTGAAATCGTGAGAAGAGGTCCAAAAACCGCTCGGGCTTGCGCTTCATGCATCCCGAGATAAAACCCGCCCAGGATCGCGCTTCACGCGTCCTGAGATACAACCCGCCCAGGGCCGCATTTCATGCGTCCTGAGATAAAAGAAATAGGTACGAGACTGTACCACAAATACACAATTATAATGAAATTGTGTGCTAGATACACAAAGTGAATGAGTGTGATAGATGCAAGTGTGACGGTGCATAACAATGCACATGATACAAGCATAGCAATGCAAGTGAAAAGGTGCATAACAATGCAAGTGGAACGTGCGTGACAACGCAAGTGAAGAGGTGCATAACAATGCAACTGAAACGTGTATAACAATGCAAGCGAAGTGTGCATAACAATGCAACTGGAGTGTGCATAACAATGCAAGTAAAATGTGCATAACAATGCAACTGGAGTGTGCATAACAATGCAAGGATGACAAATGCATGTTCCATGCAATATCGGGATACATATCCTATACAAGAATAATGAATGCATGTCCGACGTGGGAGTAACAAATGCATATTCTATGCGAGATACTTAAGCACATTTTCAGTGCAAGTGTGAAAAGTGCATATACAATGCAACTAGAACATGCATTACAATGCAAGTAAAAAGTGCGTGACAACGCAAGTGAAGAGGTGTATAACAATGCAAATAGAACATGCGTGACAACGCAAGTGAAGAGGTGTATAACAATGCAAATAGAACATGCGTGACAACGCAAGTGAAGTGTGCATAACAATGCAACTAGAACATGCATAATAATGCAAGTAAAAAGTGCACATAACAATGCAAGTAGAACGTACGTGACAACGCAAGTAAAGTGTGCATAACAATGCAACTGAAACGTGCATACATATTCTGTGCACAATAATCAATGCGCGTCTTGACAAGACCGATTCAAACGCAACCTCCGGTTTACCTGTCGAAGGAGTTGCAACAAATTAAAAGGATATACCTCGTACGTGCTGAGCATCACATGCTAAAAACACATTCTAGAGCTCCCGCACAGGCCACTTGAGCTTAAAAAAAAGTACTTCCTTTGCATTTTCTCGTGCTGTTGGGGATTTCTTGCTTCTGCATCTTACGCCTCCAAGCTATAGGAAAAACCTTTCTTCCTGGCCATGTTCACAACTTTCCCTATTCTCCAACAGGGTGACAGACTAGGTTGGTTCAATATCCAGAATTGAGGCGCACACATGCTATCTCAACCTATGGGCCTTCCATACAGATTTCAAGCCGGGGATACACCCCTGGGTATTTAAACCAGACTTTAGTCTCGGAAATCCCGAACCTTTGCGTTCTAAGCAACAACCATTCGAACTCTAGTTTCCATCGTCGCAGTTGGTCTCCTAGGAACTCATTACAAACATAGCCAAGATACCTCTGGCAGGAAAAGGTACTCAGGAAGAGCACTTTCGATTGCCATTCTGGCTTGAAGCGAACTTGACCTTGGGCTTGAGGTAGAGGCACACTCATACTTCGGAGCATTGACAAGGCATAAGGAGGTGCATTCGAAATGCAATCTCGGAATTTGCTAAAGTCGAAACACACTAAGATGCTCTGATTTTCCTTCTTTTCTTTTGCTTTGTAGTCCAGAACCTATATAGCTTCAGATAGGTCTTTGTTCTACTACTCTCACATGACTTGGGTTAAATCCTACGGTTTTATGAAAGAACAAATCCTGTTTTGTACAAATGCGGAGAATGACACAGCACTCCGAGCACAAAACGATTTATTTTTTAAATTAAAATGAGAAATGAGTTCTCAATCGGGTATTGAGCCTACGACTGACCACAGCCAAAACGACTCAACAAAGGAAAAACAAAGGTAAACAACCTAAACACATCTATTAACACTCAAAACGATTCAAAACAAGAATCGAGACAAACAAAACAACACACACGACACTTGGACGTGTTACAAAGGCGAGAGACCTCTTAGTTCACAAGGAGCCAGTTTCTCCGGGTATTGTTTCCCACCCTTTCTCACTTGTGATTCTCACATAACTTGGCACTCAATCTCTAGTTTTCTGAAAAAGCCATTTTCTCACTTTTTCGCTCAGCGCACATCTCTCTATTCTTCAATCTCCCTTATTTTTTATCCCTCCCCTAGGTGGTTGATGGATAAACAGAAAGTTGCGGACTCTTGCCCCTAGCATTCTACTAGATTCTCATTCTTCCTTCCGAGCAGTGAGCTTCTCCTGAAGGGGTTGTGATGGCCGGATGTGCCAGATCTATGTGACATCGCCGGTTGATGACGCACTTGACTAGTTCAGATGTGACCATACCTTTCCAGATGAGGGAATGGAATACCCTGCTCTATCTTCAATTCATGCTTTGTACTTGGCTTGATACCTCGCTGCTTGGAGGATGAGAGAGCTTTTGGCCCTTTGCTTGTTAGCTTCAGTTGTGCCCTTTTTTGGCAGGTAGAGTGCCCTTTCTGGCAAGTAGAGTGCCCTCTCTGGCAAGTATGTTGACAATGAGGAAAAGACGGAACACCTGACTCAACTGTGCCCCTAGTTCATCATTTTGACCATTTTTTGTTTTGGTTTTCTACTAAAACAATTTTGACCAACATGAGAGTTAGATTAACATACTTCTTCGATTTTCTGATTTAAAATCATGCATGTTAGGTTATGAGCACTAAAAATTTTCCTTTTTGGGTCCAAGAAATAGTACAGTTTTGGAAAAATGGAATAATTTTTGAGAGAATTAGTCAACCTCAGTAAAAATTCTCAAAAACTGTTTTGCAAATGGCCACTGCTTGACCAACACAGAATTTACTCTTGAGATGCACAACCTCAGATCCAAGACAATGGAAAATTGCCCCTTGTTGAAATGGCACTGCATGGCAACAGAAAGTTGCCCCTTGCCTGAATGGCACCACAGCGCACTGTAATTAATCCTCAAGGTGACGATCATAACAAACTCTCAGATACAGAGAAGACAAAGATGATCAGAACCAACACATGGACATAATCGATTTGGAAGTGTTTATGGCTGGACTTCAGAATGAAGTTGCCTATGTATCCCACAGATGGGAATCAAGCCTTACGTAGTTTGGGGGGAAGGTACACTCGGGTATTAACCTCTCCTTTTGCGCTTTAACTTTTGCCAAGGCCGCCTTTCCGGGTTTTCAACCTTGCGAGCTATGTTCTTTTTTTCTTTTTCTTCTTTTTTTGTTCTTTTCTTGTCATTCTTTTCTTTTCTTTTTCTTCATTTTTCTTTATTTATTTCTTTTTCTTCATTTCTTTTTTTGTTCTTTTTGATTTTTCTTGGGTTTTCGGCCGACCTATGGCAGATGAGGTCCAATTGTGGCCGATGCAGTTCCATAGAGGCCGATGGAAAAAATCAATGCTGGTCCCTGACTTGAATCAAGCCTAATTCCTTCATCTGGACTCCTTTTCAGGTCATTCTTGAGCCTAAACTGTAGCCCTAGAAGTCTTATTTCCAAATTTGGAAACCTCACCTCAAAATTCCAAGTGTGCTAAGAGATATCCCTCTTTTAGTGAAGACTGCTCAGTTTCGGTCCAACCGGAATGATGCCAAACTTCAACCAATCATATCTCCCCCATCCGGACTCGGTTTTAGGATATTCTTGAGTGAAAAATGAAGCCCTAGAAGTAAGCTTTCCAATGGTGGTGGCCTCATAGCTGAAATCCAAGTATTCAAAAGGATAGGCCTGATTTAGCGAGGATTGCTCGTCTCTCTCTTAACGATCCATGCCTGACTTTTCCCCCAACTTGGTTTCTTCCCTCTTCTCTTCTTTTCTTCAACTCCAAACCCCTAAACAAGGTGTTTTGAAATATTTTTGAAATATTTCATCTCTCTTTCATTCATTTTCCACTTTGTCCTTGCTCGGTTTACCGAAAAGCCCAACATTTGACAAAATGCGAGCCTCGAAACATCGCAGAAACCTTTTTCAAAATATTTTGAAAGAGAGGGTTTTAAGACCTGAAATATTTTCAAAATAGCTTTGGTCCAAAATGAGGTGTAAGGTTATGATTTGACTCTCTCCTTGCCTGAGAAATCGAACCTTTGCATAGCATAACCTACATCATCAAGTAAGCCATCAGTAGCACCCAAGTCTTAAGGCCGGTAAAAAATGAGGTGTCTACACATGTCATGCAGGCTAAAGCAAATGTTGTGGAACATGAACATAGGTCAAAGTTCAACAACAAGAAGCGGAAGCATGATGGCAATGGTTCCAAACACGGATCCACTAGTAAGATCAATAAAGGGATCAACAACAGGTTCAACAAAAGGTTCAAAGGCAAGTGTTTTGTGTGTAGCAAAGATGGGTATTGCGCTAAGGATTGTCACGTTCGCAAGAACGGAGGGAGTTCAAGCTAAAAGCCAGCACAAGCCAACATAGCCGAGGAATTTTATCTTTCCGATGGAGTGGCAAACATCAATCTTGCTACAGTAGTCTTTGAAGCAAATTTGGTGGGCAATTCCAAGGAGTGGTGGGTGGATGCTGGAGCAACGTGCCATATCTATGCAGATTAGAAGATGTTCACAACCTACAAAGTGGTGGAAAGTAGGGAACAACTTTTTATGAGAAACTCCTCTACATCAACTGTAGAAGGACAAGGAAAGATTGTGCTGAAAATGGCATTGGGGAAAGAACCCACTCTTAACAATGTACTCCATGTGCCAGAAATTCACAAGAATTTGATTTCTGGGTCATTGTTGATTGAGAATGGGTTTAAATTAGTCTTTCAATTTGATAAAGTTGTACTCTCCAAGAGTGGAATGTATTGGGGCGAGATTACATGAGTAATGGGCCTTTGAAGCTCAATATAAATACTGTTGTACCTAATTTGGATTTTAATAATAAGAACACATCTTCTGTTTATATTACTGAGTCTTCTTTCTTATGGCATAATAGATTAGGATATGTTAATTTTAATTCTTTGCGTAGACTTGTTGCTTTAGAATGTTTACCTAACTTAGAATTTGATCCTAATCATAAATGTGAGATTTGTGTTGAGGCAAAACTCACTAAGGCATCATTTAATAAAGTTAAAAGAAGTACTAAACCTCTAAGTTTAATTCACACAGATATTTGTGATTTAAAATTTGTTCAAAGTAGAGGAGGTAATAAGTACTTTATTACTTTTATTGATGATTGCACTCAATATTGCTATATTTACTTATTGAGAAGTAAAGACAAAGTCATAGAAGCTTTTAGGCAATATAAACTTGAGGTTGAAAATCAACTTGGCAAAACCATTAAGATAGTGAGGAGTGATAGAGGTGGTGAGTATGATGCACCATTTGAAGAATTTTGTTCTGAATATGGTATTATTTATCAAACTACTGCACCCTATTCTCCTCAGTCAAATGGTGTTGCTGAGAGAAAGAATTGAACTCTTAAAGAGATGATAAATGTCATGTTGATTAGTTCAGGGTTACCTCAAAACTTGTGGGGGCAGGTGATTTTGTCTGCTAACTTTATCCTTAACAGGGTACCCCACAAGAAACTCAATCAAACACCTTATGAATTATGAAAAGGCAGACGACCTACCTATAATTACCTCAAAGTGTGGGGGTGTTTGGCCAAGGTGGCAGTCCTTAGTCCCAAAATAACTAAGATAGGACCAAAGACCGTTGATTGTGTGTTCATTGGATATGCCAATAATAGTAGTGCATATAGATTTTTAGTTCATAGATCTGAAAATCCGGATGTGCATGTAAACACTATTATTGAGTCAAGAAATGCATCGTTTTTTTAACACATTTTTCCTAGCAAGGAAATTGAAGAGAAAAGTTTAAATAAAAGAACTTTTGATACTGCTATAGGTAACAGTGAAGACCAAAATGATAAGGAAATAGATGAACCTAGATGTAGCAAGAGGGCTAAGATCTCTAAATCATTCGGTCTAGATTTTATGACATACCTGTTAGAAAATGAGTCTCAAAACTTCAAGGAAGCAATGTCAAGTCCTGAAGCTCCACTGTGAAAAGAGGCTATGAATAGTGAAATTGAATCAATACTGCAAAATCATACTTGGGAACTAGTGGATCTTCCACCAAGATGTAAACCTCTTGAATATAAGTGGATATTCAAGAGAAAAATGAAAGCAGCTGGTTTAATAGATAAATACAAGGCTAGGCTTGTTATTAAGGGATACAGGTAGAAGGAAGACCTTGATTATTTTGACACCTATTTACCAGTGACAAGAATAATATCTATTCGCATGTTGATTATGATTACAACTTTGTATAATCTAGAGATATATCAAATGGATGTTAAAATAACTTTTTTGAATGGCGAGTTAGATGAGGAAATCTATATGGAACAACCAAAAGGGTTTCAAGTTCCCGGCCAAGAGAAAAAGGTTTGTCAAATCCCTTTATGGATTAAAACAACCTCCGAAATAATGGCATGAAAAATTTGATCACGCTATACTTTCGGATGGTTTTAAAATAGACGAATGTGACAAATGCGTCTATATTAAAAGCACAGACAAAGGCTATGTCATAGTTTGTCTTTATGTAGATGACATGCTCATTATTGGAAGTAATAATGACATGGTTAAATCCACAAAGAAAATGTTGAACAAACAGTTTGACATGAAAGATCTGGGAGTAGCAGATATAATTCTAGGAATAAAAATTACTAGAACATCTGAAGGATATGCGTTATCTCAGTCTCACTATGTTGAGAAGATTCTGGAGAAATTTGGAAAGCATGACAACCATCCTGCTAAAACACCTGTTAACATTAGTCTTCATTTGTCAAAAAATATAGGTATAGGGATATCACAATTAGAGTACTCTTGGATAATCGGAAGCTTGATGTACTTAATGAATTGCACTAGGCTAGATATAGCCTATGCTGTAAGCAATGGTTGGTCGTTACACACACCAAAAATAAATCACTAAACTATATCAAATTCTATTAGAATAATGGCAAGTCTAGATATCGATCCACAGGGACAAATGTGAAATTAGATTAATTCAATCGCAAAATTCCTAAATTAATTTTGATTAAAAAGATAGGATTGATTTTATAACTAAACAACAATTAAATGAAATTGAGGAATTATACTGACAATTAAAATTAGGGTTTGAGATATTAATTTTTTGGGAAAAATCCTAGGGCAGAGAATTCACCACTAACCATATGAATGAGACTTAACATTGGCCAACGAGTTCGATTTGGTTTAAACTACCCAATATTTCACAACTACAAGTTTGAAATATTGATCAAGAGGGTTATCGCATTCAACATACAGGCACAAATCATCCCGAGTAGTACGAGTCATTTGCTTTAACTATGGTAGCAATACGACTCGTCTCTTATAGCATGACTCATCTCGTACTTTGAATACAAAGACAAAGAAAACTAATGTATGAAAAGCATTAAACAATCACAAAGAGTAAAATGCTTGAAGAGAAGAAAGAAACAAATATTAAAAACTTCTAAATCATTCATACATCCATTCAAACCAATTCACAATTAAAGCTAATGAAAAATCCTATTACATGGCTAGGGTTTCATCAAAACCCTAGAAAAGACGACTAGCCACTCATGGCGGAGTGGGAAGAGGAAGAAGATGAGGAAGAAACCCCCATGGAAGTGTCCTTCAAGCTTTGGTAGAATAATCACCTCTTCAGAACACTAGCCTCCATTCTCTCTGAACTAATTTTTCAAACCCTAATTTTGGCTATTTTTCTGTCTTTTATTCCCAGCAAAACAGACCAAAAATTCCGTGCGCGTGTGCCTAGGTGGGCTGCTCGAGCGCCCATGTGGGCCGCACGTGCGGTGGTCTGGCTGGCTCAGATTCTTCACTTCTCGCACGAAAAATCTGCTTTCGTGCCCTTTATGATTGAATTTTCATATTTCTTGCCAAATCTGTACAAGTGCACGAAACACATCATCTCTACCAAATAAATAAAATTGAAAGACTAAAAATGTAACTTAAGTGGCCTCAATATGGTACCTTTCGGCCAACATCACACCCCCCAACTTACATTTTGCTAGTCCTCAAGCAAAACAAAAGAAATAAGAAAAATAAAATACTCTCAACCACTTTCGTAGGGATCACGATTGCATTTAGCATATGCAACAAGCCTTTAAACCACAAGGTTACCCCAAGTGGACGAGTATAGTCTCGTGAGGGTTTTTAGAAATGATACCCCCAAACATCAACATATTCATATCCGCTCAACAGAATTTAACCACACTACTCCACACAACAACCAACTTATGTGCCACTACAGTATGATATTAAGACATAATGAGTCATTGAAGACACATTGGACAAGTATGAAGGAATCTATTGAGCCAAAATCACAATTCATTTTATACAAAAGTAAAGTCCCCTGTACCTGTGAATGCTAGTAGACACATTATTAGTACCCTCGGTGTAAAGTGCAATCTCCATATTAGTTAACTATCCACTATAATAGCCCAGTGTAACTCATAATAACACTCAACATATACAAAAAAACTAAACTGTTGCAACCAAGATTCTCAATTTTTTTTTTAAAGACTGTGTAATGTCCCGATCCATTAGGCTTTCCAGTCAACCCATGTAACAAGCATTGGGTCAATAACTCCCAAACTATACGGTTTTAGGGCACTAGGTGTAGAGACACCCCTACGGGCTTAATAACTCGAGCTGAAAAGGCTACGAATCCGAACAAGTCATTCTTATTTTTCCTTAACTGTGCAATGTCCAAGTCCCTTAAGCTTTCTAATTAACCCATGTAGCAATGTCCCGGGCCAATGACTCCCAAACCAGATGGTTTTAGGACACTAGGTGTAGAGACACCCCTACGGGCTTAATAACTCGAGTTAAAGAGGCTACGAACCCAAACAAGTCAAGTGTTTTTTTTTTTTAGAGAATCTTGGCTACTCATTTATTCTTTTCTGCAACCTTAGCCATTATCAATGATGTACACCATGGATTATAATAAAAAGGTCACCGCTATGATAGTGTGTTCATGTGAATTAAGGCAAACTCATGACAAGTGTACTAATACCACAATCACAAACAACTATCCTAGTGCAAACATCACAAATACCCAATAAACCCTTTTCATACAAGTCCACTATGTTCCCCAATTAACATATGCCCATATCATTACCATACTGGCTCAAAGTAAACATTAAGTGAAGTGGTGCAATCAAGGATAGCAAGTACAAACAAGAATGGTTATTACAAATACCCTCACCCCCCAACTGGAATATAACATTGTCCTCAATGTAAGCAATGATATAGTAGATAGGAAAATGAGAGAGAGGATCTTACCAGACAGCGTGGGCGTACATCCAGTGAGGCAATGACACCCAAACACACACTTTGAATTTTTTTTTTTTTGGTACAATATAAAAGAAAAAAGAAAAATAAAATAAAACAAAACAAAATGAATAAGGAAAGAAAATACAGGAAATATACAAAAATCATTGATGTGGATCTGGCGATGGTGGGAAATGTTGCTCAAATAGGGCATGCATCAGTGTCCGAGTCTCGAACGCCTCATCATGAACCCTAGTGCCATGTTGATCAAATTACTGATCAAACTAATCAAATCGCTGCCCACTCGAATCCCAGTATGCGTAGAAGTCAGTTTGTAGAGAGGCAACTGACTGCTGATACGCATCAAATGCCGCCTGTGAGTAATCCCGATAAGCCTGGTAGTCGGTCTGGAGATCAACCATAGATTACTGAATGGCGGCTTGATTATCCAAAAGAGCCTAATATTGCGCCCTCATCATACAGAATGGCAGTGGCGCTAGAGCTGGTGTGGCCGCGGGCTCGACTGAAGCATCATTAGGATTGGCCGGGGCGTCGGGAAGGACTAGTGGAGGTGGCAGGCGAGCAGTGGTTTGACGCCAGTGGGTTTTACCATAAAATATGGGCGGCGAAAGTTGAACCTCATTGGCCTGAAGTGGGTATGTCTGTTGGTCTTTAATGAGCGCAGTAATGAGATTGGCAAAAGGGAGGGCCCACGTAGAACTGCCCCGAGTATTGCGTATTTTGACTTCATTAAAGATTCGATGCATCTGGTTGTAGATCAAAGTAGGAATGTCAACCCAAAACCCGAAGTCAAATCGATGCAAGGCACGGAGGAAGTCCTCTCGCCGCTCTTCCTTGTGGCTAAGAGGAATGACATTCTTTTTCAGTACCACATCAAGGAAGAGAAGGCGGCGTGGTAAAGTAGCCCGCCGGATACTAGTCTTGTTGTCATCATCCTGCCGCCCCTCATAAAATTGGGTCACCAATTCCAGGATAGTAAGTTCTCAAGTGAATACAGGGAACTGTTCTGCATTAATAGGGTCCATGGAACAGTGGAGGACCTCGGCAATTGAAGCTAGAGTGACCATTAACTCCACTCCGTCAACAAGGGAGCAAAGAGCTCCCGGGGCCTCGTCACTGACGTACATATGCTGATAAAAGAGTCGCACAATGCGAGGATATGCCGGCTCAGTGGCAGTGCAAATGCTTAGGAGGCCCCGGTCTTCAAGTTGTTGAATACTCCATGCAATGGTTTGATGGCGACGGAAGAAGTCCACCTCAAAGGATGTGTCACATGCAACGGGCTTGGTGACCCAAGCATTGGTTGGCACATCCCTAAATGCAATGTTGGCATTGCAAGGCCGTTTGGGTGCTCGGCGAGATGATGAAGACATATCTGCAGAAAATAATTCAACCATAATAACCAAAAATGTGGAACCATTATATCAGCACTCATCAAAAATAGCATATATGCATACATCACTCAAAACCGCATCATCCTCACACCACCGAATTGATTGGTATTTATTTATTTACAAACATACAGTGGAACTACAAAGATGAAATAAATAAGAAAATAACATTAAATTAAACAATCTAAGTTAGTAGAAGAGAAGAAAGTAAAATAAAATAAAATAAAATAAAAATTCAGAAAATAAAATTAAAAAAAATTCAGAAAATAAAATAAATAAAATAAAATAAAAACTAGACTACTTAACAATTAAATGAACAATTACATCATAGAATGAAAATAAAATAAAATAAAAAATCACTAACTAAACAAGTAAAATAAAAATAAAAATAAAACAAAATCAGTCCACTAACTACTTAAACTAACGAGAATCACTAACGAAACAATTTAAACTAAACAAATATAACAAATAAAAAAAAACTACATTATTATTATTATTAACACCCTTAAAATCGTCTTCTTGCCCAGTTTTATTTTTTTATTTTAAACTAACCCTAAATCTAACTACAATACAAGATTGACAGAAGAAATAAAAAGTTGGAAACCAAAAAGGGATGATTTACCTTGAAGTAGTGAAGAAAGAGAGGAAGAAGAATGATTTTTGCCCGAAAAAATGGTGGTCGCTGGAGATTCAACGGACAGAGAGAAAATAGGGCACCGGCAGTGAGATGATGGTGAGGAAGATGGTTGGTGATGGTGGGGTTTGATGGAGTTTGTGGGTGTGTGGGGTTTAGAGAGAGAGAGAGAGAGAGAGAGAAAAGAAGAAGAAGAATGATAAAGATGGGTGGTAGATAGAGATAGTTGAGAAAGTGAGGGTCAGCAAAGTGGGTTAGGTTTTGGTTAAAAGACTTTTCATTTTTTTTTTACAAAATAAAGAAAAATATATAAATATATATACACATGATTTTTTTTTATTTGTTTTATTTTATTTTATTTGAATGAAATATAAAATAGATAAATAAACAAACTTTAGATTTTGTTTTGTTTTTTTTTTTTTTTTTTTAGAAGAAGAAGAAGAAGAAGAAGAAGAAATAAAAATAAAAATTAAATTAAATCAGATAAAATAAATAATAAAAAAAATTTAAAAATTTGTATGTTTTGTTTTTTGTTTTTTTTTTTTTTGGACTGCTTGTGTGCCCATTTGGGCTACACGAGCGCTTATTTTTTGCCTCTCCAACGGCTGGATTGGGCTGCTCCAGCGGCGTGAAAGCAGTACGCTCTAGGGGTTGGGCCGCTCGTGTGCCTAGCCCAACCGGTCGTGCGGGCTCTCTCTTTTTAAAAAAAAAAAAATACTAGGTCGTTCATGCTGGGCCGCTCGTGTGCCAAATGGGGCCACACGAGTGCTCAATTTGGGCCGCTTCTGCGGCGAAAGTGGGCCGCTTCTGCGGCATGAAAGCAGTACTCTTTTGGGTTTGGGCCGCTCGTGCGCCCAGACCAATAGCTCGTGTGCCCAGACCAACAGCTCGTGCGGTCTAGTTTTTTATTTATTTATTATTATTATTATTTAAACTTGACCAAGTACAAAAAAAAAATTATATAAATTTGTTTTATTTTTTATTTATTTATTTATTTATTTTTAAATTAACCAAGTACAACACACAATTTTTTTTTTATTTTTTATAAATATATATATATATATATATATTAAAAAATTAAAGAAAAGAAATTAAAAACCAAGTATAACCCAAATCATGCTAAACCATTTCTACCTTCATTTGACATTCGAAATAAATATAGTACTTTAGAAAATATCGGAATGCCTAACAAGGGTATAATCTTCATGCGAAAAACATGGGTATTACTTTTCTCCCTAACTATGTTTGTAATTTTCCCTATTCTTCAATAGGGTGACAGACTAGGTTGATTCGGTATTCAGAATCGAGGCACATAAAGCTACCTCAACCTATGGGGCTGCTATACAGAGTTCAAGCCGGGATAGTTTTGAAGCAATCTCCACACCCCTCGGTATTTAAACCAGACTCTAGTCTCGAAAATTCTAAACATTTGTGTTCTAGGCTTTGCCATTCGAACTCTAGTTTCCACCGTCTCAGTTAGTCTTCTAGGAACTCACTACAAACACGGTTAGGTGGCTATACCAGACCATCAGATGTCGTTTGGGTACGGCTAACACCAAAGGAATTACACCTTTAGAGGATTTAAAGTCTCCTAGACTCAAAGTAATCACTATGGAAGATATATTGGGTCCGTCAGATGGACAACCTCAATCATCTCCCCTTTCTCAGTACCATCCACATACTATTTCAATCTTTGGCCATTGACCTTGAAGGTCGTACCATCTTGTGGGTTTTTAATTTCAACCGCCCCATGCGGAAAGACTTCAATAACCTCATATGGGCCATCCCATTGAGATTGGAGTTTACCTGGGAACAACCGCAATTTGGCATTAAATAGCCACACTTTTTGGTGAGGCTCGAAGGACTTACGAGAAATATGTTTATCATGAAATGCCTTAGTTCTAGCCTTGTAAATTTTAGAACTCTCATACACATCATTGCGGAGCTCCTCTAACTCATTGAGTTGGAGTTTTCGATGGTCACCGGCTTTGGCCATTTCAAAATTGAATTTCCTAATGGCCCACAAAGCTCGGTGTTCTAACTCAACAGGGAGATGACATGGTTTTCCAAACACAATCCTATATGGAGACATCCCGATGGATGTCTTATATGCAGTACGATAGGCCCAAAGAGCATCTACCAACCTAGTGGACCAATCTCTTCTATCGGGCCTCACAGTCTTTTCGAGGATGTGTTTAACCTCCCTATTAGAAACCTCTACTTGACCACTAGTCTGGGGATGGTAGGGGGTGCCAACTTTGTGAGTGATCATATATTTGCACACCAACGCCTCGAAGAATCAGTTGCATAAATGTTTGCCACAATCACTAATTATAGCACGTGGGAACCCAAAACGACAAAAAATGGTCTTATAGAGGAATTTAACCACAACCTTATGATCATTCGTTTTGGTTGCCACTGCCTCCACCCACTTGGAAACATAGTCCACAGCCACCAAAATGTATTCAAAGCCAAAAGATGGTGGAAAGGGACCCATAAAGTCGATGCCCCAAACATCAAAAATCTCAACAATTAAAATAGGGGTCATTGGCATCATATCTCGCCGTGACATAGAGCCCATGCGTTGACAACGCTCGCAAGCTCTACAAAAGTTATGGGCATCTTTGAAGATAGAGGGCCAGTAGAACCCACATTGTAAAACCTTGGCAGCTGTTTTCTGCCCACTGAAATGGCCGCCACATGCATGAGAGTGACAAAAGGTGAGAATGCTATGGGTTTCACTCTTAGGAACACAATGCTGAATCACTTGATCCGAACAATACTTAAACAATTCCGGGTCTTCCCAGAAATACTTGCTTGGCTTGTGAAAAAAATTGGTCTTTGTCTTACTTAGACCAAGTTTTCGGAATTTGACCAACTACCAAGTAATTTACTATATGAGCAAACCACGGGAGGGTCGCGTGTGAAACCGCAAGAAGTTGCTTGTCCAGAAACGAGTCGCGCAAGGCTAAGGGGTCACTCGTGTGCTCAATAAAGATACGGAATAGATGATCCGCAACTACATTCTCAAATCCCTTATTGTCTCGGATTTCTAGGTCAAACTCCTGAAGGAGTAAAATCCACCTAATCAATTTAGGTTTGGTCTCTTTCTTTGATAGTAAATACCACAAAGCAAAATGATCAGTGAAGACAATGACCTTGGAACCTAGGAGATAGGACCGGAATTTATCTAGGGCAAAGACCATAACTAACAACTCTTTGTCGGTGGTAATGTAATTCAATTGAGCATCAGAAAGAGTACGACTAGCATAGGATATGACATGGAGCACTGTATTCACCCGTTGGCCCAAGACGGCGCCGAGGGCATAATCAGATGCATTGCACATGATTTCGAAAGGAAGGGACCACTCAGGAGATTGCATGATAGGGGTAGTAGAAAGGGCAGCTCGCAATGTTTCAAAGGCTTTAAGACAAGCCTCATCAAAGACAAAAGGTGCATCCTTAGCAAGTAAACTACACAAAGCACGGGATATTTTACTAAAATATTTGATGAATCGACGGTAAAAACCTGCATGCCCTAGGAAAGACCTAACTTGACGCACAGAGTTGGGTGGAGGAAGACCTGCAATGAGATCAACCTTAGCTTTGTCAACCTCTATACCTCGAGGGGACACAATATGTCCCAACACTATCCCCTCGCGAACCATAAAATGACTCTTCTCCCAACTCAAAATTAGATTTGTTTCCACATAACGAATAAGGACTTTAGTTAAGTTTTGGAGACATTCCTCAAAAGACGGCCCAAATACAGAGAAGTCATCCATGAAGACCTCTAAAATTTCTCTACCATGTTAGAGAAAATAGCCATCATACACCGTTGAAAAGTCACTGGTGCATTACATAGCCCAAAAGGCATGCGCCTATAAGCAAAAGTGGCAAAAGGGCAAGTGAATGTGGTCTTTTCCTGGTCTGCAGGGTACACCGGGACTTGATTATACCCCGAGTAGCCATCAAGAAAACAATAGAAGCCCTGCTCCACTAACCTCTCGAGAATTTGATCAATTAATGGCAGAGGAAAATGGTCCTTCCTAGTCATGGAATTCAATCTCCTATAATCAATGCACACTCACCACCCAGTAGTGGTTCGTGTGGGGACCAACTCTCCTCGCTCATTCTCAACAACAGTGATGCCCAATTTCCTGGGCACCACTTGTGTGGGACTCACCCACTTGCTATCCGAGATAGGATATATAATACTCGCATCTAATAGTTTCAATACTTTCTTTTTCACTACCTCTTTCATATTAGGATTAAGCCTCTGTTGCATTTCACGAGAAGGTTTTGTGTCCTCCTCAAGATGTATATAATGCATGCACATGGAGGGATCTATCCCTCTCAGATCAGCCACCGACCACCCTATAGCACTCCAATATGCCACAAGAATACTCATTAACTGACTCTCCTGCTCTGCAGTCAAGTCAGGTGCAATGATGATTGGTAAAGTAACCTGGGGCCCTAAAAATGCATACTTGAGTGTGGCCGGGAGTGGCTTCAACTCAAGTGTAAGCAGTGTGACTAAATATGGTATGGCAGGCTCCCTCGACAGAAGAGGAAGTGACTCAAATCGGGCTTTCCACGAAGGAAAATCCAGTGTAGAAGAAGCATTAAGTAAAGCCTTTACCTCCTCAACCGACCTGTCCATATATAAATTCTCAAACACAAAATGAGTTAGCCAAGCCTCTAAAGGGTCCTCTACAAGAATGGAAGGTAAAGCTTCCTCCACAATCTCATCCACAACATCCACAAATAAGCACTCTGCTCTCTCATGGGATTGTTGGGATGCTTGGAAAACATTAAGTTTCACTTGCATGTTACCAAATGAAACATCCATAGCCCCGGTTCGACAATTAATGCATGCATTGGCCGTAGCCAAGAAAGGTCGACTTAAGATCACTGGGATTTGTTTCCTAGAACTAGCTACCGGTTCCATATCTAAAACCAAAAAGTCAACAGGAAAGTAAAACCTATCGACCTTCACTAGCACATCCTTAATCATGCCATGTGGCACTTTGAGGGACTAGTCAGCCAACTGAAGAGTGACAGTAGTGGGCTTCAACTCGCCAAGCCCAAATTCCTTGTACACAGAGTCTGGCAACCAGTAGTTGGAGCCCCGAAAAGAGAGGGCATTTATGAGGTCGGGCAAAACCGAGAGTTAGCCCAACAAGTAAATGCACTGTCCCACAAAATGGACCAATTATTAGCTGCGGGACATGCCCCTATCCAGCAAGACCAGCCTCAATTTCACGAGACATGTGTTATTTGTGAAAACCCTGCTCATGACTTGAGTGAGTGCCCTTCGGCATCACAATTTCTGGAGTTAGTCCAAGAGCATGTGAATGCGGCTCAAAGATTCTCCAACCCGGGGAATAACCTATACTCCAATACATATAATCCAGGACGGAGAAATCACCCCAATTCCTCATGGAGACCTCCTTCACAAGGCACTTCTTACAATCCTCTACCACCAAGGCAAAATTTTAATAATTTTGCCAACCAATCGTCCTACTGACCACCGCAACCTTATCGACCCCCATAACCGTATCGGCAACCACAACCCTTGCCTATTTCTCAAGGCAACTCTACCTTTGAGACTCAAGTGTTGGAAGTTCTCACAGAACTTAAGGGGTTAGCACCGGTAGTTCACTCCCATACTCGCTCTATTGCTAAGCTAGAGGCCCAATTGGGTCAAATGGCTAACAACATGAATCGGAGAGATGAGGGAAAATTACCAAGTCAAACTGTGGCCAACCCTAAGGGACAATACGGGGGCAGAGAGTTTGGGTGGGAATGGAAAGCACTATGAGTAGGTGCAAGCAGTGATTATTTTGAGAAGTGGGAGGGAGTTAGAGCCTCAGTCAGTTGCGTCTGATGCAACTAGAGCTAAGAAGGGTGACCACGGTGGTACACCCAATGAGAGCAAGGGTGAGGGGGAAACACTTAAGAGGGATGACTTAGTCCCTCACACTTCACATGAGCCCAAGGCACCATATGTGCCTAAGGCACCCTTTCCCCAATGCCCTTTTCCCAATTCCGTGCACGCGTCCCTAGGTGGGCCGCTTAAGCGCCCATGTGGGCAGTACGTGCGGTGGTCTGGCTGGCTCAGATTCTTTACTTCTCGCACGGAGAATCTACTTTCACACCATTTTTGATTGAATTTTCATATTTCCTGCAAATCTGTACAAGTGCACGAAACACATCATCTCCACCAAATAAATAAAATTGAAAGACTAAAAATGTAACTTAAGTGGCTTCAATGTGGTACCTTTCGGCCAACATCAAGCAAATTGAGTAGGTACACAAGTAATCTAGGGTCCGATCATTGGAAAGCGATAATTAGGGTACTTAGGTATCTAAGACATACCCAGAATTATGGCTTGTATTATACCAAATATCCAGCAGTACTCGAGGGGTACAGCAATGCAAATTGGATATCGGATACTAAAGACTCAAAATCCACTAGTGGATATGTCTTTACCCTAGGAGGTGCTGTAGTCTCTTGGAAATCCTCCAAGCAGACATGCATAGCAAGGTTGACAATGAAATCTGAGTTTATCGCAATAGATAAAACAAGAGAAGAAGCAGAATGGCTTCGTAATTTCTTAGAAAACATTCCAATGTGGCCTAAACCTATGCCAGCTATATGCATTCACTGTGATAATGAAGCAACAATAGGACGAGCATAGAATCATATGTATAACGGTAAGTCTTGACATATTCGTTGAAGACATAATACCGTTAGGCATTTGCTCTCACATGGAATAATTTCCATAGAATATGTAAACTCAAAGGAGAATTTTATGGATCCATTGACTAAAGGGCTAGCCAAAGAGCAAGTGTACTATTTATCGAGGAGAATGAGATTAAAGCCTATTGCTTAAAAGTCTCCATAATGGTAACCCAACCTAGTTGACTGGAGATCCCAAGATCTAGGTTCAAAGGGACAACCAAATTATGGATGACTTCACGTATCACTAAGGAGGTTTACTCCTACTTATTTCTATGATAAAAAGAGTGATATCTGCAACAGTAGTAGGATAAGCTTTTCTTTTAATGATTCTTATAACTTGAACTTCCAAGTGGGGTATTGTAGGAAACTCTTAATAAGAAATCACCTGTATGAGTGCGAACCGGGCCGGTTCTATGAGAATTGAGAAGGCTAAATTCTCTAGAGCCCTCATGAATTACCAAGCGTTGTTCAGGGCCAAAGTGAACACAACCGTAAGAACCAAATTGCGTTTGCGAATACATTATGTGTAGTCTATTGTCAGGGCTTACACAAACAGCTGAACAGTTCAAGGCATCGCATCCACTGATTAGCCAGTAAGTTCGATAGGCTTTCACTAGAGGAGGTTCAAAGTCAAAAGCTACCTATCTCGATGTGGGGTATCTTCTTAATGTACTTTTTCTTTGTTTGCATCTTGTTGCATGTCCGTTATCGAGAATTTCATTCATGTGGGGGATTGTTGGAAAATGACTTTGTATAACTTTATTTTTTGCTAACTTTGAGCATTAATTAAGGTAGGACCAAAGCGTTATTTTTAACGTTTCTAATTGAGTTCATGTTTAATGCCGCGTAGTGAATAAATTCATGTATTTGGTTGCTCAAAACCATTTCCGGATGAATGAGAATTCAATGCCCGTTTTTAGGTTCGTGGAACTAGTTTTTTGATGGGTTTCCTACACATTTGTGAAATGCGCTTGTCCCATATTGGAAAGGCTTGAGGTTTTGAATAGGTTTATATACCTTAGCTTAGGATACTTTGGATGGGCTCTAAGGGGTACCCAAGTTTGTGGAAGGTTGAGGTTATGGGTGAAGTAGGCTAGACCCATTAGACCTAAAATTAAAACCACATGCGTGCTGCCGTCACCGCCCGTCCGATCGGTCAGGCTAGGCTTGGGCTTAGGCTTGGGCACGGGTGCGTGGTGTGAGGTTGGTTTGGGCTTGTCCAGCCCAATACTTATCTTTTTGGGCCAAAAACTTTTGCATTTTATTTTTTATTTTTTTTATTTTGGTTTCAAAATTCAAAATAAATTGGTCCAAAATTTTTTCTTCACCCAAACAGTTCCCTAACAGGTTTAACCCACCCGAACAGTTCAAAGGGTTCAACACAGGTTCAGATCTATTGAATTCAAAATTGAATCTGTTCCAAACAGATTCAAATCTGTTGGTTGCTATTCAATCTGTCTGAACAGGTTTTCTATTTGTTCGAATAGCCACCAATCTGCCTATATAAAGTTTGCTCTAGCAATTCATTTTAAATCCAAAAAATTTCTAGATTTCTTTCCTTTCTTCTTCTGTTCATTCTCGGTTGCTCCTGCATCTGTTTTTGCATTTATTTTTTAGAAAAAGAAAGAGAAAAAGTTGTAGCATTGTTTGGTTCGCCAGACTTGATTTTATAGTGCTGTAAAATCAAGTGTTAGTCGTTGCATCCTGGGAAGTAGACGCCGGTAAAACTCGAAGCATCGGAGTGAGGGTGAAATCTACTTTGAGGAGATTGTGTCTAACACAAGCCTCGACATTAATTTCTGTGAGCATTTAATTCAGGGAATAATTTATATAATTATTTTCTGAATTATTTTATTTTATTGTTTATTTAATTTATATATTTAATTTACACACATATACCTTTGTGGGTTCTAATATTGAGAATATAAATAATGAAGTACTAGTTATCATATTTTTAACAGCATAAGTTTTAAGATGAATAAGTAATCAATTCAACCGATGTTGAAGGGGAAAAAATAGCTCGAGATAGATCAAATTGGGCACATAGGATAAGCTTAGATGAATAAATTGTCAACAATTCATCAGTTGGAAATTTTTTACTCAAGATCTCATTACAAGAAAAATGAGTTTTAGCGATGTTTATTTAATGACGTTTTATTAAACGTCACATTTTATAATATTTAAAAATCAAAACAACACCATTTCAAGCGTTTAAAAGCACCTTCGAATGTCCTCTATCTCTACCTTAATTGGGCAACCCTCTGAAGCCTCAATCTCTCTCACTCACTCATTTTGTAACCCTTATCTCGTACTTACTCAATCTCTCATTCGCTCTCTCTCTCTCTCTCTCTCTCTCTCTCTCTCTTTCTCTAAACCCTCTCAATGGATCAATTTATCTCTCGCTGATTCATCTCAGAATGATACAATCTTGGTGATTCATCTTGGCGATTCCGATTTTGATTTTGAAGTTCTCTCTCGATTTCGATTTCGAATTCGAAATTTATGTTTCGGTGATTCTCTCTCTCAATTTCAAATTCAATTTTGAATATGAGAATAATTGGTAAAGCCCTTTGTAAACCCTTACATTACAGGGGAGTCAACCACTGATGTGTAGGTAATGAATGAATGTACATATTCTGGACTAGATTTCAATTAACATATATATCACAAAGTTTCAAGATTGATCAATCCCCATTATAACCCTGACAATGCTTTTCTGAACTTAAACCATTACAAACATATAAAAATGAGCACCCAAAAAAAAAAAAAAATCTCACAAACAGGTTCACACAGCAATTTGTGATGAACAAAAATAGGTGAGTCTTAAAAGAGATATGCTAGGTTGTTGATTCACTTTGTAGTCATCCCACTATTCGGGCAATGTCACATCAACAACAATCTCATGCATTTTCATCCCAAGAGGTGAGCAATCATTTAATCAAAGCTTTTTTGAGAATACAATATCTTATTAATAAAAATACTTGTTCTTATTAAATATAGGTTCACCTTTCAAAGAAAGAGAAGAAGAAGAAGAACTAACAAGGTAAAAGTACTAACATCACTAGTTTTTAATTTCTCACTTTTCTAATTCTATTAAGATATGATGTGATGGAATTTGACCTGTAAAGTGATTAGAACTTAAATCTATGCCGATAGCATTAATAAACTTTGAAGATAAATCTGGTAACAAGCCATTTATTTGGTTACAAGAAAGATTTAAAACATTTAACTTGGGTGATAGATCCCAAAACCAACTAGGGACAGTATATGAAATTCCAAGCATATTTCACGAAGTTGAAAAGGAGGATCCCAATCAGAGCAAAAGTTCAAAACTAGTTGGTTAAAAGACAAGTCCAAATATTGCAAACTGTAGAGGTTTGAGAAGTGGGCTTCAGAGATTATGCCTTCTACAGAATTCGAAGACACATACAGATATTTGAGCTTTGAAAATCTTTGAATACTTCCAGAAAAATTAGGTAACAGCCTTGTAATTTGGTTTCTAGACAAATCTAGGAGAACAAGACTACGAAATTGTCCAAGATTTTCTAGGAAAGGTCCATTTAGTTAGTTTCCACCGAGATCTAATTCCCTCAAGGATGAAAATCTTGTGAAATCAGGCTATGTACCTCTAAGTTGATTCCACCGACAACTCAAAGTCTGTAATGAGTTCTCAAATCGAGATAACTTGTGAAGAATCTTAAAAAGTTCTTCTTTTAAATTGTTGGAAC
Source organism: Camellia lanceoleosa (assembly GCA_025200525.1). Taxonomy (NCBI): domain Eukaryota; kingdom Viridiplantae; phylum Streptophyta; class Magnoliopsida; order Ericales; family Theaceae; genus Camellia; species Camellia lanceoleosa. Next base: position 382,397 of record JANUSC010000142.1, on the reverse strand, counting down.
TCATTTCTAATGATTGTAAACGACATAGATTGACGAACAACTTTGGAATGCCATCTTCTAGCTAATTAAGATAGAGATTGAGATGTACAAGGGATATAATGTTCCCAAAAGCATTAGGAATCGGACCTTCTAGATAATTCCAACCAAGATCAAGATACCTTAAGTTGGAAAGGTTCCCAAGCTGATGAGGAATTGAACCTTCTAGATAATTAATAGAGAGATCAAGATACCTTAAGTTGGAAAGGTTTTTGAGATCTGATCTATACTTGTGTGTGAATGATGGGTTGTTGTGGTGTTTAATTTTTTTATTGAACTTGTAGAAGACAATAGGCAACATGTACTTCCTTACCTAGAATTGATGGGTAACATAAGGTCTATAGCGATCCCGATTTTCCCTCCACTGGTTATTGTATTCCAGACTCGGTTTCATGGATGTCTATTGTTGTATATGTTGCTTTTTCGTCCTTTAATTCTTTGTATTTGAGTTTTGGGATGTATTGGGCAGGTTTGTAATAGGTTGGGTGTGTTTTGAAACAAATGGTTGCTGCCCAGTTTTTGGTGTCTTCGCTCGAGCGAGGCTTTTGTCGCTCGAGCGAGCTTTGTGTTTTAGTTCCTTTGCTCGAGCTAGGGTTTCTTCGCTCGAGTGAGCTTTGAGTGGTGTATCTGTTGGCTCGAGCAAGCATTCTTGCGCTTGAGCATGCATCTACGTCTAGTTTGGACCTGAAGGTTGTGTTCCTTGGCTCGAGCGAGCATTCCTTCGCTCGAGCGAGTGAGGACTATGTTTTGGGTTTCTTTGCTTGAGCGAGCATTCTTGCGCTCGAGCGTGCTTCTGGGTTGCAAACCTGAAGCTTCGTATTGTTGGCTCACGCAAGGCTTTTTGTGCTCGAGCAAGGTTTTCTTTATGTCTAGTCACTCGAGCGACCACTCCTTCGCTCGAGCAAGGATCGATTATATCACTTCGCAGCAGCACCTTCTTCTTCGCTTTTTGATTATCTTTTATCTTTAAACCCTAGATCTGGCTACTCTCTCTCTCTCTCTCTCTCTCTCTCTCTCTCTACATATTTTCTCTCTACAAATACTCCATGTTCTAGGAGTCTTCTAGTCTAGTCCCTTTGTAAGAAAGGTAGAGCTTTGTGTGGGTTCCTCTTTGATCCGAAAAAGTTGGTGTTTGGAGCATCTTGGGTTTTCACCTTCATCTCCTTTGAGTCTCTTCTCTTGAGGTAGGGATAACCTACTCCTCTCTATGAGTTTTGACATAAATGTTGGGTATTTTGGATAGATGGTGTTGTTTGGGAATTTTGGGAAAGTTAGGGTTTGTTTTAAAGTTATAAAAAGGGGGTTTTCGATTGTTAAACTCCATGTGTATGTGAGACCTTGGAAAATGGAATTATTGTTGTTAAATTGATGAAATTGAGCCTTAGAATTGATATTTGAAAAAGGGGGAAAATGCCCTAATTATGTTTGAGTAATTAATTTGAATAATTAATTTAGAGAAGCATAAAATTGAGTTGAAAATCATGAAATTGAGGAATTATGAGATTGAATGGTGTTGTTGGATCGATTAATCACTTACCTACGAGAATGTTTATAATTTATCTGTTTGATGAATTTATTATCTGTTTAGAGGTAACTGCTTTGGGCTATCGGTAGAGGATAGTCTTGATTGTTGTAGACACTGTATGTTGATTAGGGAAAGTCTAGGGTGAAAGTCCCGAAATCCTAATTACATTTGCATAACGTAGATAATTGAAGTATTGAAATGTTTTAATATGAGTTATAGTCTCATTTAACTATTTGGCTAGATAATGAGCCATGTTTATGAATTTAAATTGGACAAGTAAAGGAATGTGGAATGAAACACGAGTGTATTTGTCATGGAACTGGGATGTGTTGTAAGTTGGTTTACAAGTGTTAACCATTTATCGAATGTTAATGTTTTAGTTATTTCTCATACTTGGTTTAGTATATCTCTACTGGGCTTTGGCTCACCCTTTATGGGACATCATTTTCAGGTACAGATGGTATGCCACCTCCAAGGACGTAACTTGGGAGGCTTAGAGGCTAAAAGATCTTTTTGTTGTTATCTTTTTGTATTACATGTAAATCAAGCCAAGGGCTTATTTTGTAAAAAGAGTTAGAACTCTTCTTTTGTTGAACTCAAGTGTTGACTTGGAAAGTTGTAGCCCGTAGGGCATTTACTTTTGTTGTCAACATGTAATACTTTTGTACTTAATACTCCGATAAATAGAAATATGCTTTATTTTCTTATTTCTATGGATGACATGAATGTTGGGCTTATATGTATTATTTTGAGGGCGTTATAACTTGGTATCAGAGCATACCGGGTTTGAATACTTTGGGTACGTGGGAAGTGGTTAGTACCACAATGGGTTTGTCTCGCTTGTTAGAGACTTAGATGTAATGTTATGTACTTATGTGATAACATTTTTATGTGACTATATGGGTGTGGGATTTAATTTCTAGGATGTTGATTGGATCCTTGGGTTTCTGGGAGTCCTATTGGAAAAGCACTTGATCAATGCTGTTTTTAACCGGAACTCTAGCAACGCCACGAGACTGTCATTATTCGGAAATGAAATTCATAAGTGCTTATGTGATTATGTGCTTACGTGGAATGAATTACTGTTGTCCAATGCATTAGGATGCGAGTGAAATAGCTTCGGCACATTTGTGAATGTGCTAATGTTCTTCGTTACCTTTATTAGGATGTCAGGATGAGGACGTGGTGGTAGATGAGATAGGCCTAGGAGGCAGGAGATGCCTATACGAGATGAGATTCCAGCATAGCAGGAGGGTGTTAGTCAGGCCAACTTGACCGAGCTAGCAGGCCATGGGCGCCGTAGCCCACGAGATGGTAGGAGCATTGAGGGAATCCATGGACATTCTCAGGGTTGAGAATCAAGCCCAGGCCCATGTAGCTGAGGCAGGGCCGTCCTTTTTGAAGAGAGAGTTTTTTCGGTCTATTCTGGATGAGTTTTTGAGGGATCCTAAAAAGCCTCTTAAGCTGATGAGTGGCTTGAGCAGATGACGAAGACGTTTGAGATGTTTGGCATCGAAGATGAAGGCTTGAGGGTGACCTTGGCATCCTTCTAGCTGAAAGGGGGATGCGGGTCAGTGGTAGAAGTTTACACATAGGCGTATTGGAGCGACTTAGGAGGCTTTTGTAGATACTTTCCAGAAGAAGTTTTTGCCTCCCATTGTTAGGGAGAAGTTGAGGGATCCGTTCTGTCAGCTCAAGCAGCTGAATACATCAATGGCCGAGTTTGAGGCTGCATTTACCACTTTATCGAGGTTTGCGCCTGAGTTGGTGGCGTCTGAGGAACACTGCTGTCTTGAGTTTGAGAAAAAAATTGAGAACCAGACTCCAATTTTGAGTGGTTGGGTCCATGACGAGGGAGAATGGGCGCCTTGTGCAGGCAGCAGCCCATGTTGAGACTATCATGCAGTCTTAGAATGAGAGGATGAGGGGCTCCAAGAGGAGTTAGGATGGCCAGGGAGATGGTAGGAGGCAGAGGGGTTCTAACCCTCAGCAGTCCCATGGTGCGTCTGCAAGATTTACCTTTCCAGTGCCTAGTTCAGGTTTTGGGAGAGGCAATCAGGGAGACTTTACTTGTTACAAATGTGGTTAGCTGGGCCACAAGTCTCCAACTTGCCCGCAAAAGAGAGGAGGACAGAGAGCAACTTTATCTTCGGCTCGTCCTCAGAGCCAGAGTTAGGGCAGAGGCCAGCCACTCTTTTGTTACCAGTGTGGTCATGCGGGGCACCTGAAGAGGTTTTGCCCGCAGTTGAGTGGCACATCTGGTGCATCTGGTTCGAGGTAGACTCAGGGCCATCAGCCAGTTCAGTCAATTCAGGCCTTGAGGGCCAATCAGGGTGCCTCTTCGGCTTAGTCGGTGCAGCAGTCTTATGCTCCGAGAGGTGAGCAGGTGGGTCAGAGACCTTCAGGGCGTGTGTATGCTGTTATCGCGTAGGATCTTGTATCGGCTCCATCTATTGTGAGAGGTAACTTTTTGTTTTGCAACTCGGTTGCTAATGTGTTGATTGATATGGGTGCATCCCATTCCTTTATATCTGCTGCATTTGCATCTATTTTGGGGTTGGAGTTGGCGCAGTTAGCTTCTTTTATTTGTGTTGTATCACTTGTTGGAGGTGAGTTGATTTTGAAACAAGGATGTAGAGGTTGTGATATTGAGGTCGCCGACCACCGGCTTCCATTCTCTTTTGTAGTTATGGTTATGTCGGGTTTTGACGTGATTTTGGATAGGGACTGGTTATCATCATACCGAGCTGTTATTGATTGCTACTACCAAAGGGTTATTGTATGTACCCTGAGCGGGGATTGTTTTCATTTCTTGGGGGATCGGGTTGGTAGTGTTTTGCCACCAGTGTATGATCCGCAAGGGCGGAGTGAGCTTAGTTGCCTTCTCGCTAGTTGTATGAGTAGTGAGTGTGATGAGACCCAAGCTAAGTTGTCGAGAGTGGTTCGTGAGTATTCGGATGTCTTTCCCGAGGATCTTGTTAGTTTACCACCTCATCGAGAGATCGAGTTCTCTATTAACTTAGTGCCTGGCACGACATCGATTTCTATGGCACCGTATCGTTTTGCCCCAGCCGAGTTGAGTGAGTTGAAGATTCAACTCCAAGAGTTGCTAGATAAGGGCTTTATCCGCCCTAGTACTTCGCCGTGGGGAGCACCGGCCCTCTTTGCTAAAAAGAAAGATGGGGCTTTGAGATTTTGTATCGATTACCGAAAGTTGAATAAGGCTACGATTAAGAACAAGTACCCTATGCCTCGTATAGATGATCTGTTTGACCAGTTGAAAGGGTCCCGTTGTTTCTCTAAGATAGACTTGAGATCGGGTTACCATTAGTTGAGGGTCAGGGAGGAGGATATCTCCAAGACGGCATTCCATACGCGGTATGGCCATTATGAGTTTCTGGTGATGCCTTTTGGGCTCACCAATGCACCGACAGTGTTTATGGACTTGATGAACTAGATATTCCAGGAGTTCTTAGATCACTTTGTGGTCGTCTTTATGGACGACATTCTGATTTATTCACCTTTTGAGGAAGAGCACGAGGAACACTTGAGAGTGGTGCTTGAGTTGCTTAGAGCCCATAAGCTGTATGCCAAGTTTGGGAAGCGTGAGTTCTGGCTAAGAGAGGTTAAGTTCTTAGGCCATATAATCTCTGGGGAAGGGCTTTCTATTGATACATCCAAGATAGAGGTAGTGCAAGATTGGGCACAGCCTAAGAGTGTTTTTGAGATCTGCAGTTTTCTGGGATTAGCTGGGTATTACCGTCGGTTTGTGAAAGATTTCTCCAGGCTAGCTTTGCCTTTGAGTAGATTGACGCGGAAAGAGGTCAAGTTTGTGTGGAGTGAGACTTGTGAAAAGTCGTTCCAAGAACTTAAAGTTAGACTTACCACCGCTCTAGTTTTGTTTATTCCGGAGAGGGGTTTGGGGTATGCAGTATATTGTGATGCTTCATGAGAGGGTTTGGGTTGTGTGTTGATGCAAGAGGGGAAAGTGGTAGCCTATGGCTCGTGGCAATTGAAAACGCATGAGAGGAATTACCCTACACATGACCTAGAGTTAGCGGCTGTGATTTTTGCCTTGAAGATTTAGAGGCACTAGGTTTATGGTGAGAGGTTCGAGGTGTTCTCGGATCATAAAATTCTGAAATATCTGTTTACACAGAAAGACTTGAACTTGAGGTAGATGAGGTGGATGGAGTTTATTGAGGATTACGACTTCGAGTTACATTACCATCCGGGTAAGGCTAATGTTGTGGCTGATGCCTTTTGTAGGAAATCCATTAGTGATGTAGTTTGTATAGCCATCCAGGAGTGGGAAATGTTGGGTGCACTTGGCGAGTTTGATTTGCTTCTAGGTGAATCTGTTGAGTCTGTGGCCTTGTTTTCTGTAGTTGCGCAGCCTACACTTGTGAATCGGATATTAGAGGCGCAAGGAAGTGACCTTGAGGTAGAATCCCTCTGGGAGAAGATCTCCAATGGGAAGGTTGAGAAGGGTTTGACTATGTATCCTGACTTGAGTATGAGGTACCGAGACCATTTGTTTGTGCCAGAGTTTTGCCAAGAGGAAGTACTACGAGAGTTTCACCATTTACGCCTTGCGGTGCATCCGGGAGGCACTAAGATGTATCGTGATTTGGGTCACCAGTTTTGGTTGCGGGGTATGAAGAGAGATGTGGCAGTTTTTGTATCTAAGTGCCTTACTTGTCAGCAAGTGAAGGCCGAGCATTAGAGGCCAGCAAGTTTGTTACAACCCTTCTCTATAGCCAAGTGGAAATGGGAGCATGTCACGATGGACTTTGTTGTAGGTCTTCCGAGGACTCAGCGGGGTAGTGATGCTATTTGGGTGGTAGTTGACTAGTTGACTAAGTCGGCGCACTTCATTCCTATGCGCGTGAGAGACTCGATAGATCATCTTGCCGACTTGTATATTCGGGACATAGTGAGGTTGCACGGGGTCCTAGTGTCGATTGTCTCAGATAGAGATACGCGTTTTACTGCTAGGTTGTGGTAGAGTTTGCAGAGTGCCATGGGCACTAGATTGACCTTTAGCACGGCTTATCATCCTCAGACTGACGGGCAGTCCGAGCGTACTATTCAGATCCTTGAGGATATGCTTCGAGTCTGTGTCGTTGACTTTAGTAGGTCGTGGGAGAGGCACTTGCCCTTAGTGGAGTTTGCCTACAACAACAACTTCCAATCAAGTATCGGTATGGCATCGTTTGACGCCTTGTATGGCCGACCGTGTAGGTCTCCAGTGTGTTGGGCCGAGGTGGGTGATGCACCTTTGTTGGGCCCAGAGTTGGTTCGGGAGACGACAAAGAAAATTGAGCTTATCCATAAGAGACTTGTTACAGCCTAAAGTCGCCAAAAGAGCTATGCCGACCGTCGGAGAAGGCCTTTGGCATTTGAGGCGGGTGATCACGTCTTTCTAAAAATATCACCTAGGTGAGGTTTGATGAGATTTGGGAAGAGTGGGAAGTTGTCCCCTCGGTTTATTGGCCTTTTTGAGATCCTTGAGCGGATTGGTGAGGTTGCCTACCATCTAGCATTGCCGCCACAGTTGTCCAGAGTGCATGACGTGTTTCATGTTAGTATGCTTCGGAAATACGAGCCGGATCCATCACATGTATTGGATTGGACTGACTTAGAGGTTGATAAGGAAGCCACGTATGAGGAAAGACCGGTGAGGGTCTTCGATAGGCAGGAACAAGTCTTGCGAGGCAAGACGATACCTTTGGTAAAAGTTTTGTGGAAACATCACAGGGTTGAGGAGGCCACTTGGGAACGTGAGTTGGATGTCCGTGAGAAATATCTAGACTTGTTTGTTAATGTTTAACCTTGTATTGAAAACTTTGTTTTGTTGATAAACTCTAAAAACACTGTATATGTTGAATGTGTTGTAGGAATGCAAATATATCATTAACATTGAATATGTTATGGAATTGTGAAGCATGTATATTGAGACTTGTTGAATTTCGAAAAGATGCATGTTGATAATGCATGTTGTATCATACTGTAAATTGCCTCTTGAAAAGAGATGGATGACCGGTATTGGGTCAGGATGTTGAATATTGAATTGTAATATTGTTGAGAATTGAAAAATCACAATTTTGAGACTCGTAACTAATTTCAAGGACGAAATTCTTTAAGGGGGGAGGTTATAGCGATCCTGATTTTCCCTCCATTGGTTATTGTATTCCGGACTCAGTTCCGTAGATGTCTATTGTTGTATATGTTGCTTTTTCGTCCTTTAATTCTTTGTATTTGAGTTTTGGGATGTATTAGGTAGGTTTGTAACAGGTTGGGTGTGTTTTGAAACAAATGCTTGCTACCTAATTTTTGGTGTCTTCGCTCGAGCGAGGCTTTTGTCGCTCGAGCGAGCTCTGTGTTTTAGTTCCTTTGCTCGAGCCAGGGTTTCTTCGCTCGAGCAAGCTTTGAGTGGTGTATCTGTTGGCTCGAGTGAGCATTCCTTCACTCGAGCGAGTGAGGACTATGTTTTGGGTTTCTTCACTCGAGTGAGCATTCTTGCGCTCGAGTGTGCTTCTGGGTTGTAGACCTAAAGCTTCGTGTTATTGGCTCGAGCGAGGCTTTTTGCGCTCGAGCAAGGTTTTCTTTGTGTCTGGTCGCTCGAGCGACCACTCCTTCGCTCGAGCGAGGGTCGATTATATCAGTTTACAGCAGCAGCTTCTTCCTCACTTTTTGATTATCTTTTATCTTCAAACCCTAGATCTAGCTGCTCTCTCTCTCTCTCTCTCTACATATCTTCTCTCTACAAATACTCCATGTTCTAGGAGTCTTCTACCCTAGTCCCTTTGTAAGAAATGTAGAGCTTTGTGTAGGTTCCTCTTTGATCCGAAAAAGTTGGTGTTTGGAGCATCTTGGGTTTTCACCTTTATCTCCTTTGAGTCTTTTCTCTTGAGGTAGGGATAACCTACTCCTCTCTATGAGTTTTGACATAAATGTTGAGTATTTTGGATAGATGGTGTTGTTTGGGAATTTTGGGAAAGTTAGGGTTTGTTTTAAAGTTATAAAAAGGGGGTTTTCGATTGTTAAACTCCATGTGTATGTGAGACCTTGGAAAATGGAATTATTGCTGTTAAATTGATGAAATTGAGCCTTAGAATTGATATTTGAAAAAGGGGGAAAATGCCCTAATTATGTTTGAGTAATTAATTTGAATAATTAATTTAGGGAAGCATGAAATTGAGTTGAAAATCATGAAATTGAGGAATTATGAGATTGAATGGTGTTGTTAGATCGATTAATCACTCACCTACGAGAATGTTGATAATTTATCTATTTGATGAATTTATTATCTGTTTAGAGGTAACTGCTTTGGGCTATCGGTGGAGGATAGTCTTGATTATTGTAGACACTGTATGTTGATTAGGAAAACTGAAACGAATCAAATGGTTAAGTCATTGAATATGACGGTTGAATTAATACATTGAATATGTGCCTGGATTGATCATTGTATATGATAGACTTTTTAAATACATTGCATATGTATCTTGTTTGGGAGGAGATAGGGGATGTACTCCATGGTTTGGGAGGAGATAGGGGATATACTCTCAAACCTGTTTGGGAGGAGATAGTGAATGGACTCCATTGATAACTAAGTTGGTCGGAGTGTCCAGGGTGAAAGTCCCGAAATTCTAATTACATTTGCATAACGTAGATAATTGAAGTATTGAAATGTTTTAATTTGAGTTGTAGTCTCATTTGAATCATGGATAACGGAAGTGTTTTAATATGAGTTGTAGTCTCATTTAACTATTTGGCTAGATAATGAGCCATGTTTATGAATTTAAATTGGACAAGTAAAGGAATGTGGAATGAAACACGGGTGTATTTGTCATGGAACTGGGATGTGTTGTAAGTTGATTTACAAGTGTTAACCATTTATCGAATGCTAATGTTTTAGTTATTTCTCATACTTGGTTTAGTATATCTCTACTGGGCTTTGGCTCACCCTTTATGAGACATCATTTTCAAGTACAGATGGTATGCCACCTCCAAGGACGTAACTTGGAAGGCTTAGAGGCTGAAAAATCTTTTTGTTGTTACCTTTTTGTATTACATGTAAATCAAGCCAAGGGCTTATTTTGTGTAAAGAGTTAGAACTCTTCTTTTGTTGAACCCAAGTGTTGACTTGGAAAGTTGTAAGCCCGTAGGGCATTTACTTTTGTTGTCAACATGTAATACTTTTGTATTTAATACTCTAATAAATAGAAATATGCTTTATTTTCTTATGTCTATGGATGTCATGAATGTTGGGCTTATATGTATTATTTTAAGGGCGTTACAAGGTCAATTCCAGATTTATTAATACCCATTAGTATAATGGATTCATTTGTTAGGCAGAAAATTTGTTGTAAATAATAATAATATAAAGGGAAAAAAAAAATTATACTTTATACTAAATTTTGTAGTTACTTAAGAATGAAGGATGACTAGCAAGAAGAGAGTAGACAATGAATGAGGCTTGCCAAATTGGTTGGGTTAATTTGGAATCAAATATTCCTGGGAACTTTTTTTAAAAAATGGAATGCCCTTTTATACTTTTTTTTCAGGTAGGTCTCCAATTGATACCCTTTTAGCATATCTTTTCTCTGTGTGTGGGTGGGTGGGTGGGTGGGTGTGCATGTATGTATTTACTTGTCTGTGGTTTCTAATTTATAAATGAACAAGAGTTATGTACAATAAGAAAATGACTTGGGACTGGATGTAGTAGATGCTACAGCTTACTCTTTATATGCAACCAATACTGTTGTGACTATGTATATTCATTATTCATATACCTCTTGTAGGGATGAATCATTGCTATGTCAAGGACTTGCACTGAATGATGACTTGCAGCAACTACTAGCCAAACATGAATACATCATCTTAGGAATTTTTGCGAAAACAGAGAAACAGAAGCCTGGACCTGTTCAAGCACTGGTGAATCTAGATGCTTCTCTAATTTTTATTCTTTGTAGTATTTGTGTTGGCTAATATCCCTAATACATCAGTTATTGTTGGAATTGGTCTTTTGAAAATTTATATTGGGTATAGTTCATAGATGTCAAAACATTAGTTTTTATGTTTTGCACAACTTTTTTAGAAAGCCAATGGCTAGACAATTGGCAAATTAGAATTAACTTTGGAAGACTTATGCAATGGATACCTAGAACTTGAGTGAGTTTATTCTCATTCTAGAACAGCTGCTTTGACTTTCTATTTTGTTGAATTAGTGGGGTTCCTTCTAGGGATTTTTGTATTTTTCTGCCGCTCTATTCTGGAACTTATATTCTACAGGAGAGAGAGTCAATTTGTGTTTTAAGACAATTCTAATTGCCTTCTATATTAGACTATTGTTGGATGATGTGAAACTGTGCATGAGATGGCTGCTCGGGGGATTGAACTTATTGGATTTTTTTTCTTGAAGGATGTTGTATTGGGTACAACTATAGATGTGAGGGAGTAGTAATCTCATAGAAATATATGTCTATACAAAGTTTTATTCATTATTGCTATTTTACAGCTATTTTTTTAAAGTTAAATCTCACAAAATTAGTAGTTAAAAAAAAAAAAAAAATCTATTGCGGCGTTTTTAAAAATGCCACTATAGTTATATTTTTAAAATAACAAAAAAACTATTACGACGTTTTTGAAGCATTGCTAAATCTCTATGTGATGTCATGTTACCGTTGGCTGCCACATTTAGCGGCGTTTTTATAAACGCCACCTATACTAATTTCAGGACATTTTTAAAGCGCCATAAACTTACAGTGACGGTCGCATCATCGGCGTTTGGTGGTAAGCATCACTAAAGGAATTAGCGGCATTTTTTAAACATAAACGCTGCTAAAGGTCGTTTTTCCAGCAATGTCTATCTCAGGTAGGCTAGGTCGGATTAGGGTTGTTGCTTTTGGGGTTATGTCAATTTTTGGTTAGAAAATCAAATATAAAAAAATCATTACATTTGTTATCTGCTAAAAAATAATATTAAAAAAAAGTCAAATATTACATTATACAAAAAAAAAATTAAAAAAAATTAATTCCTAAAAAAAAAAACTCCAAACACTCCACACAATACTTACAATAACTATTGTGCCTATCACGCCAAAAGACTATATCATCATCGAGCTATAACACAGGGGTATTACAGGCCGACAATGAGAGCTGATGCCGAATGCTATGCGAAGAAATATGAACAGTGCCAGAAGTTCTCCTCGTCAACCCATCTGCCTGCTGAAGAGTTAAGCTCCATTACCAGTCCCTAGCCGTTCGCCCAGTGAAGACTTGATATCGTAGGACCATTGCCGAGGGCCCCAGGGAACAAGCGATACTTGATCGTCGCGACAGATTACTTTACAAAATGGATCGAAGCGGAGGCATTAATGCACATTCGAGATGCTAATGTTAAGCGCTTTGTATGGAGAAATATCATAACGCGATTCAGCATTCCAAGAGCTCTTATTTCAGACAATGGCACCCAGTTTGACTGTGGCATCTACCGAGAACTGTGCAGCAAGTATGGTATCCACCCCTATTTTTCTACGCCGGCTTACCCACAAAGCAATAGTCAAGCCGAAGCCTCTAATAAATCCATCTTGGACGGTATCAAGAAGAGGCTGGAGAGAGTTAAAGGCAAATGGGTAGAAGAATTGCGAGTGTTTTATGGGCTCATCGAACTACGCCGAGGCGATCTACTGGAGAAATGCCGTTTGCTTTATACTTTGGAACCCAGGCGATCATACCCCTGGAGATCGGCCACCCAACTGTGAAAACTTAAGTTTTTGACATGGGCCAAAATGACATGATGCTAGCCTTGGATTTGATTCTGATTGAAGAACGAAGAGACCGTGCCCTTGCATCTATGGCGCAATACCAGCAGCAGCTTGCCAAGTCATACAATCAGCGTGTTTAGTTGCACCGCTACATACCAGGGGAGTTGGTCCTAAAGAAGGTACTTCTAGCTGCCAAGAAACCGGCTGATGGAAAATTGGGTCCTAACTGGGACGACCCCTATCAGATTGATTCAATCGCATGAGTAGAGGCATATCGGCTCAAAGACATGTCAGGAAAGAGTCTGCCTCGGGCTTGGAATTCCACACATTTACGCAAATTTTATCATTGACCCGACTTGTGGGGCATGATACTTGTTCTGAATAGTTCACCATGTACATCTCATTTTCTGTAATACAAAGATCGCTACTTACTCACTTCAAAATCCAGTTCAAATGTGTTCCAATAAAAGCCTCCAGATTCGGAGCGCCCTTTGTGGATATCATGATTGGCCAAATAAGTCTTCGGATTCAGAGCCCCATCGGCGCATGACGTCTTTGGGCCGATTAAGTCTCCGGATTCAGAGCCTCATCAGCGCATGACGTCTTTGGGCCGATTAAGCCTCCAGATTCGGAGCGCCCTTCGTAGATATCACGATTGGTCGAATAAGTCTCCAGATTTGGAGCCCCATCGGCGCATAACGTCTTTTGGCCGATTAAGCCTCCGGATTCAAAGCGCCCTTTGTGGATATCACGATTGGCCAAATAAGTCTTCGGATTCGGAGCCCCATTGGCGCATGACATCTTTGGGCCGATAAAAGCCTCTGGATTCGGAGCGCCCTTCATGGATATCACGATTGGCCAAATAAGTCCCCGGATTCGGAGCCCCATCAGCGCATGACATCTTTGGGCCGATAAAGCCTCCAGATTCGGAGCGCCCTTTGTGGATATCACAATTGGCCAAATAAGTCTCTGGATTCAGAGCCCCATCGACGCATGATGTCTTTGGGCCGATTAAGCCTCCGGATTCGGAGCGCCCTTCGGAGATATCACGATTGGCCAAATAAGTCTCCGGATTCGGAGTCCCGTCGGCGCATGACGTCTTTGGGCTAATAAAAGACTCCGAATTCAAAGTGCCCTTCGTGGATATCACGATTGGCCAAATAAGTCTCCGGATTCGGAGCCCCATTGGCGCACGACGTCTTTGGGCCGATTAAGCCTCCGGATTTGGAGCGCCCTTCGTGGATATCACGCGATTGGCCAAATAAGTCTCCGGATTCGGAGCCCCATCAGCGCACGACGTCTTTGGGCCGATTAAGCCTCCGGATTCGGAGTGCCCTTCGTGGATATCACACGATTGGCCAAATAAGTCTCCGGATTCGAAGCCCCATCGGCGCACAACGTCTTTGGGCCGATTAAGCCTCTGGATTCGGAACGCCCTTCGTGGATATCACACAATTGGCCAAATAAGTCTCCGGATTCAGAGCCCCATCGGCGCATGACATCTTTAGGCCGATTAAGCCTCCGGATTCAGAGCACCCTTCATGGATGTCATGATTGGCCAAATAAGTCTCCAGATTCGGAGCCTCATCGGCACAGGACGTCTTTGGGCCAATTAATCCTCCGGATTCGTAGCGTCCTTCGTGGATATTCGGGCCATGCGTAACATAATGATGCCGATTAAATAATTAATGTAGAATGCTCTCATTTCAAGCCGACAAAACCCATTTATACTTCAAAACATATAAACATTCGGAATGATGTTTATACAATAAAACACAAAACATGCAAACACGTTTGTACCAAATGAAAATTATAACGAAACACATTTAAAATAGAACATTTTATTCAATCAGGCGATGATTACATAGTTTTGAACGCGATTTGCGTTTAAACATTGTAATGAGTATTTTTATACAGCGTCGCCCTCATCCTCACTCTGCTCGACTTCAAAGGCAAAAAACGAAAAATGATTTCGTTGGTAGAATGGCGATGCCGAATCAATTCCCGACGCTCGGAGAGCTTCCGCGGCTTGAGATGCCTTGATCCAACCGTGCTTAAATCCACGATTTTCACATCGGCAAACCTCTTCGGCGAGTTTCTCCTTGGTCTTCTAAATTCCGACCTTCCAGCCATCATGAAAACCTTTTTCATGGGCCGCGGCCCTTACAGTCTCAATAGCGAACATACTAGCCGTGTTTCGATCGGCAATAACATCACTTATCAGCCTTTGAGTCACCCTCTCTTCTACAACTGGATTGGGTTGGCTGGCTGATTGAGACTCGGCAGATCTGATTTTTCTTAACTCATGTTCGGCCTTCTCCACACGAGCTTCTAACTTCTAAATGCGTTCATCTCTTTGCTCTATATCGCGCCGAGCGGTGCAGAGACGCGTACCGATTTCATAAGCTGTGTACAGCCCCTTCACCGCCCCGTGAATGCCTTCGTGAAACACTTCGAAAGTCTTGCCGACCTACCATCGATTGTTGGACTTCGGGTTGAAAAATCTGTCGGGCGAACTCGACTGCCACTTTTGAATCTCAAATGATCGAGTCCGCCTCTGTCATTGGTCTATTCCCCACGTAGACCGCAAAACTCAATGGGTGAGGAATCGCGTCGGATTCCCTTCCAGAACTGGGTTGAGAAGCTTTGCCCTGAGGCTGCTTATCTCTCCTGGGCGACCTACTTCGACAACGAGGAGATTGGTGTCTCTCCTGATCCCTCAAAGTCCTACTTCCCGTGCGTGACGGATCACCACTTCGACTCATGGCTCCTCCCAGCTCAGCTAGCGTCTTCGCTTCGCCTCTGCAATTGAAGAAAAGTCTATTTGACATTCGCACTTGTTTAATCTTCCTCAAAGGGCTGGACTGAGTTGCTGACTGAGCACATAAATAGGACCCTTATTCACAAAGTACATGCCCATTTATTCCCTACGCGGGTAGCACGTCCGAGGCAATCTCATTAATATTGAAATGTCAACAGCCTAGCGCCGACTGAGTCATATGCCCCAATCGCCCCGTCAGCCGCTGTTATTCGGCGTTTAATGTTTGTGAACCAGCTGGGGCAAGGGCAGATTCATCAATCTAGTCGGCTTGAGTGCCCCAGCCGTTCCACGAATCGATTCATCAGTACAAGATTCATAAGTTCTTGTTATTCGGCACCTCATGAATTCATTTTGTTTATGATTAAATCAGATCCATAAATTTAATCAGCTTCTAAGTTTGCCATCTCACGTAATCATGACATTTTGTTCTAACTGCTGATTCTCCTAATTTTGTACTCATACAACAAACAATACAAGCAATAACTTGAGTACAATATTAAATTTTCATTCATAAATTGGGCGCTAGCAGTAGACATTTTACATTTGAAAATCCAAAAAAGATGAAAATCTACTAGACAAAAACATACATTGAAATTGAAAATACTTAATAAAACTAGAGTGTCTCCCAAATCAATCCTCGGGATCAGACTCAAGTGGCTCAACGTCCACTTGCTCGTATGGAATTGGTATGGCCAATCTAACTCCAGCGGCAGCAAGGGCTTTGAGCCACCCATGTTTGAATCCCCGATTCTCGAATTTGGGGACTTCTTCTACATAGTCCTTAAGGGCGCTTTTCCAACCTCGGCGCCTTGAAAGCCTTAGGGTCGGCTTTTTCCTTGCCCTTCCTCAACTCTTCCAACTTGGCCTCCGCCTGCGCCTCCTGGCTCTAACCAAATTCCTCGCCTTCCTCTCGATGTCGGATCGAGTCGGCGATCTGAGCCCTCTCCTTCTCAGCTTCGACTCGAGCACTTTCCATCGCGGCTCTCATCACCTCGAACTCGGCCCTGCTCCTCTCACCTTCAGCTTTTGACTTCAGGCAGCCAATTCTTTCAATGGCTTTGTGCTGGCAGTGGCCTAGTTCGACTACCTTTCCAATCGTCTGCAAAACAAGGAGTTAGGATCATCACATACCAAGAAATATTGTATGCAAACCAAACCAAATAAGGAGTAAAAAAGATCAAGTCACATACTAGAAGGGCTGACTGGGCAGCTAAAGCTATAGTTACCAAATCCGGCTCTGCTCGAAAGGTGGCCTTGTCAGCCGGCAACGAGACTGAGGCGGCCAAGCTCAACACTGCAGCTGGATCTTTCAAGGCAGATGCGTCAGAGGAGATCAGCATGTTTTTGATCTTCGGTTGAATAACAAAAAGAACAACCACATCTGACTCCTCTAGACAAGGCCGTTTGTCAGCAAGGCTCTCCTCTGAGCCTAACTCTCCTTCGGCAGTACGTTTTTTGCCCCGCTCTTCTTGAATCGGCCTTTCTTCTTGGATCTGCTGTTCAGCCACCTTATCTAACTCAGCCGAAACAACTTGAGCCGTCTCTTTTACCATGACGGGTTGTGAAGATTCAATTGGGGCAAGCCCAGAACGACTGGCCTCGGTTTTCCGTCTCACGGCCATGTGTTCGACATTTCTCTTTTGCGCCATCTGCGTTAGATTTTCCCCACCCATACCTTTAGAAAAATCGCTGAGTAGATCTCCCAAATCTGTAAAAATATCTCCGAAGGAAAACTCCGCCCGGCCCGAAGTAGATGGTGAGTCAGGCCGGTTAAGACCGGCTGCCTCAAACGCCGAGTTTAGAGCCTCGTCGACCACTTCAGCCTTCGCAGTGAACTCTTTCATTGGTTCGGCAACTACCTCGACCACCGTCTCTATGTCTTGTTCCGAATTAGAAGCTTCGGAACCAATTTGTTGAGTGTCTTGAAGCTGGAGAAGATAAGAGCCATAAGGTGGTGTTCGCCGGATGGGATCGAAATGTCGTCCGCGGCCGAGAACGTAGTATAAGTAGGCTCGTACTGCAGAAGTATATGGACAGCTTTCCCTTGCTTCTGTACGTTTGGACGGCTAAAATACTTGAGTGCAGTCTTAATCTCTGCAAGGACTGCGTCGTCAGCCGAAGTCTGAATCTTCTTCAACTTATTGCCTGCAAAAACAAAGGATTAGACTTGAAGAGAAAGCTGAATAAAAGAAAGATCAACAAACACAAGGAGTTACACGGCCACCCGGTTCACCCCTCTTTCTGGGAACAGGGTCTAGATGATCTTCCCCCTCGCCGAATTCCCAGTTGCCGTGGACATTAACCATGACATCGTCAACTCGTTTGCTAGAACTGGCAAGCATGGTTACTAAGTAATGGCGGTGTCCTTGGCCCTGAGAAAGTAGCGCCCGAGCTGATCGGAGGATTTGGCCAGAGCGTAGCAATGCCGAATCGCAGGAATGCCAAGGTTGATCCTAAGGCATCAGTTTAGTTCTACGATTCCCATTATGATTCGAAAGAAATTCACATTGGATTGAGAAGGAATCAGACCCCAATGGCGGAGGACGGCCCTAAGAAATGGGTGCAAGGGAAAGCGAACCCCGCCCTCCGCAATGGATAGGAGAGGAAAGATGATGGTATTTTGGTCCTCCCTCTCCATATCAAGGGTATTGTCTATTACTAGAGATATATAGACATCATCAGGGATAGAGAAATGTCTCCGAAACTTAGAAATACGACCCTCGGAAAGGAGGTCTTTCAAATGCTTAGCCATTCTAGTAAGGATTCGGGTATTCTAAATCAAAAATGAACACGGAAAATAGGATTACAAAGAGAAGAGAAGAAAACTTACGAGAGGCAAAGGAGACAAGGAGAGACGGGAAGAAGTTGCAGAAGACGCGAGATAGATGAGGAATTCCAGCTGGCAATCCAGGAGGCTCTAATATTCAAAAAGTATGCATTCGAAGAGATTGGAGTTTCAAATCGTAATAAATGCAATAGACACACGAATGAGGCGGGAACGTATAATGATGACCGAAAGACGTAAGTGTTCTGACATACACATTGGGATAGGTGAAGCTGCCTGATTTATGTTTCTCTTGACTTTTCAAATCCGAAACCAAACACACCAATTAACTGCCGTCAACGGGGAGTTTGGAGGGCAATTGTGGGAGCCGAAGAAAAGGCAGAGTCAGAAGCGTACGCTCTAAAGGAGGGACGTTTGTTTGGCTCTGACCTGCACGATTAGGAGGCCGACTACAATTAACAGGCCGAGTAACTATGGGGCCGAATAAGTAAGCAATTTGAGAGCAAAAGTGAACCAAGCCCCGAGGCCCTAGAAACGAATATAAATAGAGGAACAGCAGTCAAAGAAAGGTATGTGAGAACTATTATGCTTGACTTAGAATACAAGTAATCTTGAGTGTAGAAACTAACTTGCCCGTCAGAGTGCTAATTCTGGCATCCCCGTCTGGAGTGTTCATTCCTTTTCAGGTGTCTACCAGAGGATCACTAACGTCCCCCAGGATCAGAAGAGTATTTCCAAACCACTTCTCCATAATACTGAACGAATGACTAACTATAATTATTGGTGCCATATTTGAATTGATGAATTTCAACTTAATTGATTTAGTGATTTGTTCTTCAAAAGGATAAGAACTATATAAATTCTTTCAAAATTTCCTAATATTTTAAACCATGTTTCTTTTTACTATACTACCATCAGATATCTATATATATAAGAGGCGATTTGCTGCTTGTGGCTTGTCATTTTTTCCCCCTTTTTTGCCCTTAGTTTATTTTGAAATTGCTATTTTGCCCTTTAGTTTGGTTGGTGAAACAATTTGGGTGTAATTACGCAAACATTCTTGATCAATTATGAAACATAAATCTTTTATTTTTTAACAAATTACAAATACACCCATAAGGTTTATTTAAAATATGAATCAACCATATAATACTAGAAATTACAACAATCGCTTGTTATAAATTTTAATTTAACACAATACTTAGGGGAAAAAAAACTATTCTCCAATGCAATAATAAATTATCAAAATTATTTATTGAAAAATATTTCTCATATCATTAAAAACTATTAATTGACTTAATGATTTATTTATTAACAAAATGGTTAACTGAAAAATATTTTTCATATCATGAAATATTATTAATTTATTTAATGATTTACTTATTAATAAAATTAGTTATTTGTTATGCAAGTATGATTTATGTATTAATAAAATTAGTCATTTGTTTATAGATGTATTTTCTTTTACTTCTCTATTAGTTCAGTAAATTATCTTAGTAGCTTTTTTTAGATGGGGGGATTTTCTTAGTATTTGTTTTATATTTATGTGTTGAGAAAAGTTACACGCATAAATTTTTTTTAATATAAATTTGGAAGAAATGTTAAAGTCTTATAAATTCACCCAAAATGATGTGGTAATAGAATTGGAGTCTATATCATTAGGTGTATAATAAATAAAAAAATAATACATATCATACCACATAATTCTATCATATATCTAATGATTTATTCTATTCAATTTCATAAAACAATATTCTAATTTTTAAAATATTATCAAAATACAAAACGTAAATATACTGTAATAATAGCATGTACCTTGCACGAGCCCTTGTAAACTAGTTGTCAAACAATAGAGTTTCTGCAGAATTTTCCAATGTGTATTCTTCTCCAAAATAGAGGCAATATATAGATACTATTACATCCTAAAATTGGGTCCTAAAAATCGGAAAACAAATCAT